>CACRXK020008556.1:0-20614 GCA_902702795.2 Paramuricea clavata | reverse complement strand
CAGACTCGTCCCCAGTCGCTTTAAGAGCGGGCGCGCGGCCAGAAGTGGGCGCGTAGAGGCTCACGGGAAGGGCGAAAGAAGAAAATTTAGTTATTTTTTCCCTCGCCTTCCCTTTTCCCCTTGCGCGCGTCCACATTTGGTACTGATATATATATATATATATATATATATATATATATATATATATATATATATATATATATATATATATATATATATATATATATATATATGTTGGGAAATTGATAATTTTGTAACTAAAAGTGATATTTTTAGGCGATTCATTTGTAAGAATATTCTTAAAAAATTATCGTCTTGCCATGACAACTCCTCTAGATACTTCATGTTCGGAAAATACAATGATTTTGTCAGCAAGGCGAGAGTTTCTGCCAGGGCCTATTTTAGTGTGCAGTATTGCACACTTTGTGCAGTATTGAATAAAAGGTGTGCAGTATTGAATGCGAAAGTCTGCAGTTAGTATTGAAGTTTGAAATAAATTTCAACTTTGTATTAGATGTGCTGAAGGAGCGAAGTAGATGAAATATAAAGTCGAGTATTCCAAAATGCCTTTGCAACAACTGAAAATGAGCAAAGGCACAAACAAATATATGCCAAGTTCCAGTAATAATTCCAATATTCAATATTTTCATGTCAAGAAAATCCGGTGTGCTTCTTTCCTCCACAAGAGGGAAGAGCCTCAGGGAACGAAGTTGTCATTTGTGTCGCATCAGCGAGTTATTACAATAGGTTATGGCTGATTTGAATTTGAAAGGGTTTTAACCTTTATGGGAACACCCAGTATGTTGCCATTATGTTCTATAAAAACATAACAATTCAAAGATGACGTCGCAGAATGACGTCATTGATGACCCTGCTATGAAGTGTGCAGTATTAAAATTCCCTTAGAATAGGCCCTGGTTTCTGGATGCATGTATTTTCTAGTTCCTAACTGTGAAAAAAAGGGTGTTGTTCGAACATAAACAAATATATTCTTTTTACATGTGTAAAGGCTGATGTGCATATGCAATACATGATCAATCCAATTCATTACATTGTATTACAAATGACATATTTTTATATTTGTCTGTTATATTGTTTTAGTAAATCTTCCTCAGCATGCTACGTCACAGAATAAGGTACACAGAAGACCGACTTCTTGCGTTTTCCTATGACGCCATGGTCCTAGCCAGTACGCGTTTGAGAGTCATTTACCCCCCTGATATTATTCAAAATGCCTCTTAAACGCGCACTGGCTAGGACCATGGCGTCAGCATTTTGATGATAAATCATGGCGTGGCTGCGGTTACTCAAGTCGACCTTCTGTGTGCCTTATTCTGTGGCTACGTGCCCCTCACTCACCTTCCACCCCCCACCATACATAATCCGAAAATCTGTCTATGATGGTGATGATAACATATGAAAGTATAAAGCTTTAAGTTAATATAGATATGCTCCACTACATCATGTACACTTGCTGTAATTACAATCCATTTTAATCTTAAATTAATTTAAAATTATTCACTGTTAATAATTCCATTGAAGAAGTCCAATTAAAATGGTTCAAAATTAATCCAGCTTTTGTGTCTTCAATTTCCTTGCATCTTGCTTGGTATTGTATTTTGCCATCCAGATCAGGATTAACCCTTTAAGTGGCTATGCACCCTGATATGCCCTACATTATTATTTTACTCTGTTTAACACCAGACAATTTACTCATCAAAGGAGAGTGCTATCACTCTAGGGCTTAATTGGGAATCTAGGGTGAGTCAGGACAAATTCCCAATTGTGTGATAAATGGTGTCCCAATTGTGAGATAATTCTGGAATAAACAAGAATATATTATATGTTGTAAAGTTGAGTACAGAAATGATGATGGGAAAGACAAGAGATACCAGAACCATTGGTGGTGCAATTATCAGACTTAAAATGGTATAACAATCAAAAGTCAGTGCCATAGCAAGTTCGATAATTGGGGGGGGGGGCTCATATTCATATATTCGTATTCACAGACCATAAAAACAATCGATTTCAAAAGAAATTAATAACGCAGAACACGAATATATGAATATGAGCCCCCCCCCCTCCCAATTATCGAGCTTGCTATGGCATTGAAAGTGGCCCTAAACGTTGGCCATGATACAAGGTAGAAATTACGTTCCCATTTCAAGGACTATGAGTGCAAGGATTGTCAGAACATAGTTAGAAGTAATTGCCAGATTGCCCCCAGTGCATTGATATACAGTATTTCTAGTTTCCAAATTGTTTAATTAAGGCCATGATAGGAGTTATGTGCCACCCGAGCTTCTATATTACCCCTACAACCCTGTGCCCCCCAACAACGTGTTGTTAATGGCCAATGTAATGTTTTTCATCATACAGCAACATTACTTAGGGGGGGGTGGTATATTTTGTTATTTACAGGTATTTTGGAAATATTTGAATGCTCTAAAAGTCTTGTCATTGATTATAGATTGTCCTGTAATGGTGGTCTAAACCATCTTGATCATAACAAGATAAATTATGCTGACATTCCTCATGCGGACAAGGGAGTTTATCAGCTAAAAACGCTTTGTGGTGTAGGCCTATATTAAAATAGTCGTTTTTCTTTTGTTGTAAAAGTGTCCGCCATTTTGTTTCTGTAATCTGCCAGTCGTTATTTTTTCCCTCGCCTTCCCTTTTCCCCTTGCGCGCGTCCACCTTTGGTACTGATATATATATATATATATATATATATATATATATATATATATATATATATATATATATATATATATATACATATATATATATATATATATAGTTTGAGCGCTCTGGCAAATCCTCGGTCCCAGGGCCTCACGGCTGACACTGCGTTGCCGTGATTTGATTGGTCGCATGAAAACAATGGAATGCGGAAATTGAACACGAACTTGTACTATTAATAAATATGGCTGACTGTAGGAGTCCATAGGAGCGTGTTAACTCTTCAAAGAAGACGAAGAGTCGTTTTGGTCGTTGAAATCTTCTGTCTATCAATGGAAATTTTATTTTTAACATAAAATATGTTGGATGTTGTGTCACAATATGTCTACTCTGGGGCGGTAAGTCGCCTTAAATTGCTGCGATATAATGCGATTTTGGGCGATTTTAGGCGATTTAAGGAAAAACTGGGACTTTCAAGAACTGCGATTTTAGGCGATTTAAGACGATTTAAGAAATTAGGGATTGCAATTTAGGTGTTTTCGAAGTAATTGAATTTTATATTTTGCTCCGGTTTCCTCCCACAAGGCAAAATAGGCAGGGTGGGTTAGGATCACTGAGCTATACTTATATATCTGGAGATCGTGCTCTCGACGAAAGTGTGTGGCCAAAAACATGGCGGATTTGACGTCACAATCGACCTATTTTCATGGCAGTTTCCACTGACCCGTGGCTCGAATGTCCGTGGGCGACAAAGTTCAACCCCCCCTGATTTTGTACTGACTGTTTATATTAGTTGATCGATGGAGAGTATTTTCACTATTTTGATTTTCGTCCTTCTGAAAATACAGTATTATTCTAACTGCGCGTATAAATCAATAAAGACCGAAGCCATTAATAGAAAAAGACATGAATGGAGCTTGACGGTCACAAGAACAAAGCATGTAAGTCATTGAAATGATTTATCAATTCTTGTTGTATTGTGAATTTGTGTTGCAACTGACTATCAAGATTATTCTTTAAAACACGAGTATTATAACAATCCCCAGCAAGTAAAATTAAGCAAATATAGCTTGTTGAAAACCGTACTGCTATAAATTTCCCAATGTAAATTTCCCTGAGTGACAAAGGTTTTTTTAGAGATTTTAATACCAGTTTATTCTATTAGTAAATTGTGGGGAAAAGCAACTCTTTGGAATATAAAGCACTTTATATATCACCATTTATTAATAAAGATTTTACACCTGTATGTATTCCGCTTTCAGGTATGAATTTATCAAGAAAATATGGGATATCTGTACTAAGTACCAGGTGGCAATGAAGAAAGTCAAGTGTATTTCTTTATAATGGTCTTCCTTGTAAAAGGCAATGGCACTATTTCATTGAACATTCAAGGAACAATCACCTTTTAAAACAAATATGCACATTTTTATGCTCGAGTTACAATGTTTGATTTTGATATCTGCATTTTATGCAATTCATACCTTATTTTTAAGTGTTCCTCAAATATTGATTCAATACTTTACCTCGGGCTGACCAATTCATTCCATCAAGATATTTGCTGTGTTGGTGTAATACATGTACTCAGGTGAATAAGATGCTTGTGTGATGTTACGTACTCTGAGTGGATATCCACACTGAGCAGGCTTGAAAAATATGCCTGGCCACAGTGGGATTTGAACCTACAACCTTTGGAATACTGGCCCAATGCTCTGCCAACTGAGCTATACAGTCGGGGCAGTTCGAGTATGTGATATTTCGGAACTGAGTCTAGTTCCTTCGATATCAGTGTAATCTAATAACCATGATATTTGTGAAAGGATGCTTGTGTGATGTTACTCTGAGTGCATATCCACACCGGGCAAGCTTGAAAAATATGCCAAGCCACATTGGGATTCAAACCGACCTGACCGCGTAGCTCAGTTGACAGAGCATTGCCATTTGGGCTAGTATTCCAAAGGTCGTAGGTTCAAATCCCACTGTGGCCAGGAATATTTTTCAAGCCTGCCCGGTGTGGATATACACTCAGAGTAACATCACACAAGCATCTCATTTCATCAAGTTCCTCCAGATATTCATACACTTCCTGTGAAAGAGCCAATTCCAAGTATTTAATCATTTCTGGTCACTTCCCTTCTATTTATGATTGGTTAGTTGCACAAACAACAAAGGTGATTGGTGCATTCAAACCATTTAACAGGAAGTTTACAATTATACTAGGAAGTGTATGAATATCTTGAGGAACTTAATCAAATGAATTGGTTAGCCCAAGGTAATGTATTGAATCAATATTTGAGGAACACTTCAATTGGAACGACAGTGAAGAATTACTAAAAAAAATATTTTATTCAAAAAAAGATTTTCCAAGATAATTATATAATTACATTTAGTAATAAGAATAAATAATATATTCAATTTCAAATCACAACAAAATTTATTCTTTATTTTTAAACACATACAACACCACTTTAATTAAATAAACTGCTCAACCAATTCTATGCATGTCAATCCCTACTTGATGGTCAGCACCTACAGTAATTATGCTAGCCTAATTTGTACACTAACCCAAATGGTCAAAATAAATGTAAATGTAGCAATCTTGGCTTAGCTAAACAGACCAAAATGTGTACAAATAACTTAAAGTTGTTAGCAGAAAAATTAAGGAATAAATTTAACCCATTGAGTGGCGAAGCACCCTATTTTAGTATTTTACTCTGTCTAATGCCAGACAATTTTACTCGTCAAGGGGAGAGCACTGGCGCTTAATGGGTTAATTACCCCTCATGTACAGTATGGCCATTAATTTTACTGATAATAAACTGTAAAGATCACAACCAAGCTGACCAAAGCAATCATTAAAGATTGTTGGTACAGCATATGGCTTTAACACTGGTCTCTGGCTGTAATCCTCCTCAAAGATATCGGCACTAAAATGCTTTGAAAACAAACGACTATTTTTCATAGGAACAAACTTCACTCTGTCTGGCATAAGTTTGCTTATATTCTTCACCCATATGCTGTGCAATTCAGGGAATCTCTTCTCATCTGGAAAGCTTTGAAGTAAATGAACAATTGTTTTTAGTGTCTAGTTAATACACTGTTCATATACGATACCTATAACTTACAATTATTATAAACAATGCCACACTAGACAACACATGGTTTAGTCCACAATAAAGACAATACAATGAGTGAAAGGCTTTGTACATTTAAAGCTAGTCGTATCTTTATCACATTGTTAAAATTCTCATTTGAATTTTTTTAAGATTAAGCATTATCTGTTAGGATATCGATAAGATTTCATCACTGCATCACATCCATCAACTTGCATGAAAATAAATACTTGCTCAACAACAGCTCCACAAGCTTGTCAACATTTTAAAATTTTGTTCTGCTTTTGCACTGTAGTACACTAACATTGTATTGTATGTTGCTTGCCAATAAATTTCATGAATTCACAAATTTACGCATTCAATACAGCAATACAGCATTGCGTTAAATTATTAAAAAAAAAGAGAGATTATACGAGCCTTACGCATGTGAGGACAGGTCCTTTCTTTCAGTAGATTTTTGGCAACCAGGAATTGAACAAAATTTACTTCCTTCTGTTTTAAGCAAATTGAAAGGGGGGTGTGAATAACTTTTTTCTTCACGTTAGCATTTTAGGTCAGTGGTGTTCACCATAAATTTAGGTCGATTGTGACGTCAAAATGACGTAAATTTGGCCAAAATCCGCCATGTTTTTGGCCACACATTTTTGACTGACGAGGTATTGGAGCACGATCTCCAGATATATTAAGTATAGCTCAGTGATGACCACCCATCGTTGGTCACCCACGCCCGCGATATTTGATGAACTTTAGACTCCACTAATGCTTTCGTTTCCCCGGGTGTAAATAGCCGGGGGGGGATTAGTACCCTCGCACGGCGCTTCGCGCCGTCGGCTCGGGGACAAATAACTTACATGAAGTTTCCTGAATGAAAGTGAGGGCGCGCGGTGTGATGGGAAGATTGAAATGAAGTTGGGGAGGCTAGGCCAGATAATGCGACGAAGTATGGTTTTTGAACCAAACTAGTTTGACCACAGGCGGCCCAATCTCAGAATGAATGATCAGGTGTTGCGGGTTTTTAACGGTTTTTATAAACAACTACAGTCAACCAAAACTATTTTAAAAGCATTCTTAAATTAGTCAAATAAATACATTTTAACAATAAAATATAGTTGACATTATAGCATAATACCTTTACATTCTTTTAATTAATCCATGAGCTCATTTAGAGCGGCTGATGTAACATTTTCTGTGGCCTACATTGTGTGTGCTCATCTATGTATAATATAACAGTAAAAGGCTAATCACTGGCGGCACGACCCCATCGCCTTCAAAGTCAAATATCTACGCTCAAACTTGTCGTACGCCAAAACTAATTCGATTACATCTTTTCACAAAGATTTCTCTTCCTAAATAATGTGGTTTGATCATATTTTGGGCAAATTTAGCGACGAACGGAGCCAAAATATCCTCAATTTCGAATGCTGTTCAAAATACTTAGGGCTGCTCGGGCACGATCGTGGACGTGACGTAATCAATACATACTGACAATAACGCCTTACCCGGGGTGAGACATTATATCAAATTCGACGATAGTTTGTCGCTTTATGCTGTCCCACCCCACGTAAGGCGGTAAGGCGTTATTGTCAGTATGTATTGATTACGTCACGTCCACGATCGTGCCCAAGCAGCCCTAAGGCCTGTTTCATACGTCGAATTTAATTCAGACGAATTTAATTCGTTATTAAATTCGACAATTGGTCGACACTAAAATTAATGGTTTCGTTTCAAACGACGAATTTAATTCAGACGAATTCATTTCATGTTTAGCGATCATGGATTACCCAGAAGTAAAAAACCACGAGACCAGAATGAGAGAAACAGACTTTAACATAGTTTATGCATTTAATTCGACACGACGATAACACGTCGTATGAAACGAAGACGCGCTACAGACGTTGTATCCGTCTGACCATGACGGATACAACGTCTTGGACGAATTTAATTCATCAGACGGATTTAATTCGTTTCATACGACGCACTAACGTCGCATTTAATTGGTTCAATTAAATTCGTCTGAATTAAATTCGACGATAGTGCGACGTATGAAACGGGCCTAAGTATTTTGAACAGCATTCGAAATTGAGGATATTTTGGCTCCGTTCGTCGCTAAATTTGCCCAAACTATGATCAAACCACATTATCTAGGAAGAGAAATCTTTGTGAAAAGATGTAATCGAATTAGTTTTGGCGTACGACAAGTTTGAGCGCAGATATTTGACTTTGAAGGCGATGGGGTCGTGCCGCCAGTGATTAGCCTTTTACTGTTATATTATATATAGATGAGCACACAATGTAGGCCACAGAAAATGTTACATCAGCCGCTCTAAATGAGCTCATGGATTAATTAAAAGAATGTAAAGGTATTATACTATCATGTCAACTATATTTTATTGTTAAAATGTATTTATTTGACTAATTTAAGAATGTTTTAAAAATAGTTTTGGTTGACTATAAATTTGTTTATAAAACCGTTAAAAACCGGCAACACCTGATCATTCATTCTGAGATTGGGCCGCCTGTGGTTTGACCTTTTTTAAAACTTGAAATCGATGGAAATGTGAAAGAAATTGAAATGAATCTTCATAATCTGAGTATCGAAGTTCAATAGAGTCATTTTTATAAAGAAATTAATGTTGCAATTAAGAGGATATTTATGATTAGATAGCTCGATCGTATCCATTGATATTCGTTTGCAATTTCTCAATATTTTTCGATGCGAATGGACAGAAGAAGATATTGATATTGAATTCACCCCAGGATACTCAAGTACGCTTGAAAATGAAAGTCGAAAACATGTTTTAACACCCCCGATGGTTGATCGAACTTCGCTACGAACGATTATATACAACGCCATGTTGATTGCATTAACTCGCAGAGGCTTCCTTTATTTAGCTCTTCCCATCACTCCTCGCGCGCTCACTTTTCCCTCAATAGAAACTTCATGCAAGCCTCTGCGGAAGAGAGAGCTACCGCACTGCTTCTGTAATATGTCTGCGTAAAATATGCGTATTTTTGTTTGTAAATTGCGACTTCATTTTTCGAATAGCAAACACCTTCGTGGCTTGCCCCCAACTATACATGCTAGCTACGGCCCTGTATACAGACTTGCCGACTGGAACTTCTCCAGGTCCCCCGCTAATTATGTCCTCTCCAGTTACACATCCTTAAAAAAGGCCCTGAACCACAGATATCTTATATACACTAGATAGCGCATCTCTTTTAGTAAAATTGAAGCCAAGAATATTCCAGCGGTTACCCCCATTTGAATAGATGGCGGCAATGTTGGTCGTTCCCACTCGCTAATAAACGCTTAAAAACAACAATAACTTTAATCATTTGAATAGTTTAAAAACGTATTTGGAATAGGGTTAACTTAATGTTTAAGTTCCCTTGAACGAACATATTATAGATAGGGGTATTGGGTTATCTGTGGGTAACAAGCCTGTTCGCGGGCGACCTGAGTATCGGCACAGAATACTACACAGAAGTCCATCTCCTTTGTTTTTTGCGTAAGCTCTATTCGTCATGATTCGTCACTCAGCAAGTACCGTAAACAGAAGCAGTCACCCCCCTGGACATGCGCCATTTTGAGTATTTCCAGGGGGGTGACTGCTTCTGTTTACGTACTTGCTGAGTGACGAATTATGACGAATAGAGCTTACGCAAAAAACGAAGGAGATGGACTTCTGTGTAGTATTCTGTGGTATCGGGAAAAACAACGAACATGTGAGACTTTGTGAGCGAGAGTTTTATGTAAAAAGTGGGAGTTTTTATAGTTTATTAAACTTTACTAAAACATAATACGAGAGTTTTAGTGTGCCGACACAAGTTCGGCAAATTTTGGTGCCGTGACAAGGATTGAACAACGAAATATTTGCGGATAAAGACGAGAAACTGAGCCTGAGGGTATTACGAAATCCAAGATGGCGGACGAACTTGAACAACAAGAAATTGAGGAGAATAATACGGTAGAAATCACTCAAGAGGAGAAAGACCAGGAGAAAAAGATTAGAAAAGAGATTGAAAAGCTGCAGTTTTATCTCGAGGACGTCGACGAATTATTGGAAAGTGAGGATTTTAATGAAATCAAACAAGTATGCTGTATGCAAGCGAACACAGCAGATTCGAGATAATATGAACGACTTGGTGTCGCATTTACAAGAATTAAAAATTGAGCTGGGAAATTCAACACAAAGATCTATTAGACAGTGGACAAGAGATTTGAAAGCAGAGTATGCACCACTATGTGAGAAACGTGCGAGGTTATGTAGGGTACTAGACGATAGACAGAGACATGAAAACTTGAGAGCTGAGGAAGAAGTGGCGGTCACAAAGATGGAAAAAGAAGAGCAACTACGTAGGCAGATCCAACAACAAGAGAAAGAAATGTGGGAAGAAAGAACGAGAGCGGAGTTAGTGCTGGCAGAGAAGAAAATTCAGATGGAGAAAGAAGCTAAAGCAAGTACATCAAAACTACCAGAGTTGAAAATATCACCCTTTAATGGCACTTCTGCTGACTGGATAAGGTTTGAGAATATGTTTTCCTCACAAGTTGACAGCAAGTCCATTTCGGACGCTGAGAAATTTGGGTACCTGTTAGAGCTCGTGAATCCGAAGGTGAGAGGCAGACTTTCGAACTTGAAGCCGGGGTCAGAAGGTTACAAAACAGCATGGGAAAGGTTGAAAATGGAATATGGTCATAATAAATTAGTAATTGCAGTTCATATGGAGGAGATTATTAAAGAGGGGGTACAGTCCGTACTGCGCATGTGCGAGATGTTTGTTTTCTGGGGACTCCACCGGAACTTAATTTGTTGTTCCCAGGCTTTCTAACCTATGCGCGCCGCGCGTTTTGTTTATAGCCAATATTAAAAATGGCGGATCGCACTCCCTCTCTGCCTTCCACATCTAAGGAGAGTAGAAAGGAATATTACAAGATTAGAGATGCTTCTAAAGTTTATTTATTCGGTGTTTTTCAACGATGGAGAGAATTTAGAGATGCCAATAATATAAAAACGGACAAGGACGCCGCTGAAGTTTTGCTCGATACATATTATAATTCGAAGTCGAAGAACTCATGGTAAGATAATAAAGATTTTTATACTAGAATATTTTACACAATTATAATGTAAACTTTGACTTTGTATCTAAAATATTTTTGTGTTTTTATATTGTCTTACATCTAAAATTTTTAATATTTCCCTGATGCTTTAGTGTTAGTGTGGAGAGCCAAACTGATCCTGAAGAAGTGGGGCCTGTTTCATCGACTGCTTGTCTGCAAGAAATTCAACCAATTACTCCTCGTTCAGGCCCACAGACTAGACAAGCTGTAAGAGATAGTTTACCTTCCCCAGGTAAGAACTTGGATCCTAAGATTTTTAGTGTGAAAAATCATGGTTAGGGTGAAAAATCATATTTACAGTACACAGTAAACAAACATTTTATTATTTTGTCTTTACATTGTATTTATAATATGTTCTAAATTGTATAATTTTACAGTGTTGACCTCTACACCTCGCCCTTGTGCATCTGGTTTTACCAGAACAAGCAGCTTTCCATCGCCTGGTAAGTTTACTGCTTGATGGGTATTGGGTAAAATGACTTAAAAATTAATATACTTTGATGCTAAAGTTTAATTTTTGCCTACCCTCTTTCATTTGTAGTTAGCGACATAAACCCAGTGTCACCATTAGCTCGCTCAAGTAGACGGAGTTTACTTTGTGAGAGTTCACCACTGTCGTCAAGATCTACGAGGATTAGAGAAGTTCCTGTTGATATCAGGTTTGTAAACACATGAAATACACTCTATATAAAGATCAAAATTTAACTGATACATGTATCTGTGTGCGATATTATTCTCATGTATGAAATATTATTCTCATGTATGAAATATTATTCTCATGTATGATAATTTTCCTAGCCCACTTGAGGAAACGTTGACAGCCAGTGATGAAGACTCGGGAAGCGATGATGATGGCAGTCTTGAGCCAACTCTGACAGCAACATCCTTATTGCCCATTAATGAAAATTATGAGTATGTTATCACTTTTAAAGTTGTATATTGGGATATACATGTACCATTAATTTTCTATGTATATTTTAATTTAGATTGCCTCTGGCTGAGACATCCATCGAGGAAGAAGTATTTAACACCAACCTAGGTGGCCATGACAATATTGGTGAGCATGAACAACAGCTGACTGGTAATGGGGAATCTGATAGCACTGGATACACCTCTTCAGTACAGGGAGTGACCCCTGACAAAGCTGTCCAGATGGAGAAGTGTATTGTGTTTACAGATACTCTCGTGTCATTACTAAAAGAATTGCATGGGAGTATCTGTAAACGGCAGGGATGTGGTCGTTTGCTTGAGTATCAAAGACGATATCTTGGTACTTGTCTTGTTGTATCCTGGCAGTGTAGTGCTGGTCATCAGGGAGGAAGATGGGCAGCGCAACCAACCTGCGAGAAAATCAGAGCGGGCAATTTCATGCTCGCATCTGCATTATTGTTGTCTGGCAACTCATTCACAAAAGTGGGGTTGATGTTCAGATTCTGCAATATACAGTATTTTTCTAAAACACTGTTTTGTCAATACCAGAGTCTGTACATTGCCCCTGCTGTGAATGAGTTTTGGGAGTAGCATAAGCAGGAGCTATGGGATCAAAAATCTGGACAAGATGTCAAACTGAGTGGTGATGGAAGGAATGACTCTCCTGGACATTCTGCCCAATATTGTACCTACAGTTTGGCTGATAATGATGATTGTGCAATTCTCCAGATGAACATAGTTGATGTTCGAGAAGCAGCTGGGAAGAGTAATAATATGGAGAGGATCGGCTTTGAAAGAGGAATGGATAAGCTTTTAACATCCCAAATGTGTATCAAGGGGGTTGTGACTGATGGTCATTTAGAGATTGCAGCTCTAATGAGTAAGTGGCCCTGTACATTTGTGTAGCAAAAATATAATATTCTATTTCCTTGGGAATGGAAAGAGAGATCTACGGTACGGTACCATGTTGCATGCTCACCCAATGCCACACCATTCTGGCTAGTACAACTAGAAGTTTTTATCAGTTTTTTTTATGGTGAAGCGCTGGTTGTATTAGCTAGGATGGTTAATATGGTGTGGATTTATGCCTGTTCACTCTTATAAACACACACAAATTTTTCCTTAAGTGGCATTTCTGTGGTGATGGTTAGGCAAACATATTATGTTGTTGCCATGGAAATAATGTGCAACAGAAAGCTTTGAGTGAGAAAAGTGTAGTAATTCACAAAATTCTGTAATGTCAATTTTTAGAATCAGCAGACAAATATAAAGAGATAAGGCACCAAAATGATGTTTGGCATGGCGGAAAGTCGTTAAACAAGAAAATCAATCTGTAAGATTTGATTAAAAGACTTGAAATTCGATTAATTAATATTTAACAATTATTCTCTGAAGGTGAGGTGATTATCATATCGGTGAATAAAAACCGAGATTCAGTCAAGGTTTTTATTCACGATAATTACCGAGCCTGAGGCGAATAATTGTTTTATATAATTTCATAGGTGATTATTTGGAAAAATACATGTGTATTTCACTTAATTTTGCAAAAAAAGTCTTTGTCTGCCATTTTGAAAGTCACTTACCAGGTGATTATCACGTTTTAATCACCTCAATGGCAAACAATCAGCGTGGAAAATTCTCAGTAATCACCTATGTAATTATCACCTCGATGTAATTATATAATTAATAATAGTTGTTAAAAATAGGTACGTTGTGTACTGTACCACTGTTATGTACATTTTTTCAGTAAGCATAACCAGATCTGTAAGAAGCTACAAGGTTGAGTCTTCAGGTGCTCATATGCAGCCGACTACCTGCAAGATTTGAGTGTCAAACACGTCATATTATTATTCAAGCACATAGTTTATTATTAGGCAGCCAAAACAAAAGTAAATGAAGACCTTGCATTGTGGGCACCATCTGTCCGAAATCATTTTTGGTATTGTTCCAAAAACTGTGAGAAAGATGTCAAGAATGTGAAGGTAACAGTGTTGTAACAGATGAGCAATAGTTGGCTGGCTTCCTACTAAAACAGATCCATGGATATCAAAACAAGTTAATCTGTATAAAGCAGCTTTTGAGAGGTTTCATATAACTTTGAAGCGGTTGGTGAGGCGTGGGAGAAAATTTAACGGCCCCTTACTGTATGTGTGTTTTTAAAATACCTTTATTCTTGCTGTTTATTATGTAGGATAAATGGATTGGTATCTTACACCATGTTGTGAATGAACATGTATGGATATTGGAAGAAGGCTCCAATGGTGCCAAATGTGACTACGATCCGCTGACGCAAGAAGAACGGAACAAACCATGGCTGAAGAAAGGATCACAGGCACACAAAGCTTTGACAAAGATTGTTATGGATACACGATTCCTGAATACATTGAAATACTACACATACTTCAGGTAAAAAGACAATCATGTAAATAATGGTTAGTAATGCTTTATTTACTTTTTAGATTAAAAGTTGAAACCATGGCGTACTGTAGTTGTCTTACCAGTTGTGTGTTTCTATTAGTCTGGTATGTACAGTCTGTACCAGGACAATATGACATACAACGTAATATATTACAATTATGCTATAACTTACTGTAACTGCATGCATGGTTTGTTATAACTTCTGGAAAACAAACAATTTATCTCCATTTTCACATCTATATAGGCACACTGGATTCTTGGAATCGTTCCATAACCATATATTAATGTATGCTGCAAAGCGTCAATCTTACACGTATGTACAGTATGAGTATAATTTTTATAATTTAAGCAATTAGATTACAAACACAGAAACACTATAGATTTCTATCACTATGTCTATGGTGGTAAAGCCCAAATCAAATATCACTTCTTGGAAATCGAGAGAGTGAATAATCTAACTGCTTCCGTAAAAAAAGGAGTAAGAAAACAAGTTTCAAAAAGTTTTTGATAATTTATTAATAAAATTGTGAAGAAGTAAACCAAAAAGATGGCTGTTGGCTATATTTTTACAGTATCAATAAGTAGTGACATACCGTACAGTAAGTGACTACAGTATAATGTAAGTAGTTTTTACTAAAACTAAATACAAGTTTATCCCTATCTTGAATCATAGGTTTGTTGGATATCGTCTCCGGAACCAGTTGGCAGCTATTGATTTTAACCACCACAGGAACAGAGATGTAGCAACCACAGCAGATGGTCGACCAAGGTATTGTACTGTATGTTTAGAAATATTTATAATTACTGAAAGTGATAAAATATCCTGATTTATCTAGTAGTTACTAGTTAAATGTACCCAAAAGGCAAAACCGAGATATGTTTAATTCACTATAGTGTCAACCAATACACATTACGCCATCACTTTCTGATATAATTGCTACCAAGCATCTTTGCAATTAAATTTAAAAAAAAAATTATTTAGGATGGAGCGTAAGTTTAGCAAGAGGTCAAAGCAATGGTGTGCTGTTAAAGTGTTGGAACCCAAAGAGTACTCTTACATTGAGATGCTCTTTCTAAAGATTTTTGAGAAGAGAGCCAACTCCACAGGTGGTGTGAGTCAAAGGATTGGTATTCTGGAGGAAGATCCGAGGAGAATTGCACCAAATATATCTCTCATCCCTCCTCCTTCCGTACAATCACTTGTAGAGGCCCATAAATCAAGATTTTAAATTTGCTAATGGGCATTTAAATTTTTAAATGAGGGCTTCAAATTTGAAATCTACTTTGATACCTAAAATAGCAGTATTTAAAATTTATAGAACTAACAAGGCAATTTGATAAATTTGAAATGTGGTATCCTGTGGGTATTAGAATACTTTAAAAATTTGAAGCCCTAAAAATGAAAATGCACTTATATCGAACAGTATGCTTAATGTAATTAGTTGTATTGTAAGATGGTTGGTATTTGTAGACCTAACCGGGAACATTGCAAAAAATGCAACTTACAGTAGGTCCTCCTGTAGGAATCAAACCTACGCTTCGGCAAATCTTGTGCAGTACTCTCAACCACTAAGCTACAAAGTCAGTCAGACAGCACCGAGTGGAGGAACTCTTGTGATTGGTTCCTATGCCTAAATGGGAAAAGCGAGTATACCTCAAGCCAAGCCATGCAAACATGTTAGTTTTTCTTATAGAAATTTATAACCACTATATACATTAACAGTCATTCTGCCCAAATGCACCCTACTTTAGTATTTACTCTGTCTAACGCCAGACAGTTTTACTTGTCAGTGGTAGAGTACTGGTGGTTACTGGGTTAAATGGCTTAGGAGAACCACAACTTTCGGCAAAGCGTTGACCCTTGAACAACATTGCATACTGTATAAGCCTGTACTGAGAATTGGACGTAACAAATGCCACAGAAGCCCATTATCGATGTTTATAGTAGGTTATCGAACAACCTGAAAGACGGGGGAAAACTTTGAAGTTTTGTGGAAAGGCCTAAACAGCTGTTTATCGAGAATTTGGTATTTTTACTAGATTTCTTGACAAATGGTATTTGCTCAAAATTTCAAAGAAAGTGTCCTCCTATTTTCAGGTAATAGATTATTTACTTTAATATGATGTCACTCTTGGCACATGATGGTCAAAGAAACACAGTTACCGTAGTGGATTACAGTAGTTGTTCACTTACTATAAGTATTGACCTTTTTCACTTTATAAGTCATAACGGTACATGATACATATATGGTTGACCACCATGTGTTTCCCTGCATATAACACCTATAGAAAACTAATTCGATAACCTACAATAAACAGTGATTAATTTTCTTTATTTCTACTGGTTTTGGCACCCATGGCATAAGAATATTTATTTACAATCTAGCTGGCCTATAACCAGTATAAATTCCATTAGGAGAAGGGTAACGGGCTCGTATAGCTGTCACACAACAACTAGGCACAACCTTCTGTTGCCTCTTCCTAAATGCCCATGTTGCCAAAGGACAAACTGCCTGTAAGCTGCATGACGAAAATTTTCATTGTTACGGGCATTGTCTAAAACCAACACATCTTCCCTGTACCGCATGGCAATGTCAAGAATGTTAGCATCCAATACAACCTGTGGGAACAATGTTGTTGTTGTGACACATGCACGCCTTGATTGGGTACAACACTTGTTTTCTTCCTGTGTAGGCATTACAACACAATGCCCACACTTGCACCACTCTGGCACATTTTCATTTGGAGGGGGATTTGGCGGATCTGCAGGTAACCCATCTCCAGCAGCAAGTTCTCCATTAACTATGTCAGCAAATGCTGCTGGTTGTCGTCGTAGCAACTCTAAGGCCAACCTCCTCAGATCATCCACATTAAGGCCCTCCACAAGATTCTACAATAAAAAGATAATTGTCTTCAATGTGTAATATATTAATTATTTAATTTACTGTCATAAGGATAAGCCAACTGTCTTGTTCAACCTTTAGGTTGTTATATTTATCTTGTTATTCTTGTATCAATTTACATTATTGACTTTGTAAATATTAGTTGTTAATTATTGTACTAAATCTATTTTGGTCTATTACTCTATTCTGATATAATGAAAATAGTATCTAATTGTAACATGGATTTTTTTGTTACAGCAAAAATGCTGTAAATGATCACAAATGAAAGTGCATACTCTAATTTTCAAAACACAAATTCTTTGTTTTTGCTTATTAGCTTATATCAAATTACTATAAAGGAATAACTCTTTAGTAACACTTTCCTTCTGTTATGGGGTCGGCAGGAAATAAGTCAGGTTGATACTGTACGAGGCAAACAAAAAAGTTTCTCGGACAGCCTGGTGCCCACTTAAACACAGTCCCCCAGCAGTGTGTGAAAAACATGCCTTGTCACTAAATTACTAAATATAAAGCATTACCACTAATTGTTCTTCATGATTGGCCTGATTCTGTGCTGCATTTTCTTCAGGGACAAGCTGTCTGCGACCTCTTCTTGGTCTTGCTTGTAAAGAATCTGCACCTTCACCTCTCCCTTGTCTGCTGCCCCGTCCTCTGCCCCGTCTTCTACCTTGTCCTCTGCCCCGTCATCTTCCTCTGCCCCTTCCTCTGCCCCGTCCTTGTTCATTATTATTCAGCTCATGGCCAGCATAGTCAAGCTCTTCATCATTGTCATCCTCAACTTCATCTCTTCCTTGCAAAGAGAAGTTGGAGCCCTATAACAATCAATTGGTTGCAAAACGACATTATGTTACAAGTCTTAGATTATTTTATACTGTATCCATTGCCTTTGATTATGCCTGACATACAGTATTAAATTTTTTATCATAATAAAATAGAACAAAATAATCTCAAATTCAAATTAATAGTTAGATTCCACATTGCAGCCATAGGTCGACTCGAGATTCAGGCACAGTATTACTATTGAGTATATAAACGAAGTTCCATGATTGAACATCTATAAAAACTGCAAAATATTTGGCTATTTCATGATAATAATATAATGACAAGCGAATGCAGACACTCAGTATCAGCAATCATATTTATATATATTAAATATATATACATATCAGTTTACTTTATGATCTGTACCAGACGCCGAGATCGTATTTTAATGATATTTAGATACGGTTCAAATACTTCATAATATAAAGTTGTGTTCGACAAAAGAACGAAAACATCACATGGTCTGCATTTATAATGATTCGGCGATTACCATAACCGCAATTACAAAAATGTGGTCTGTAAAGTGTCTATTTATCTTGTTATATATATATATTAAACGGTACAAACCGAATAAGAGTTCATCCTTACCGTCGTATCTTCTGAACTGTCGCTATCACTCTCATTGACCCTTCGACTGTTCATGCAAGCCTCGCCGAAATCGTCGCCGTGGCAAGCGCTCGAACAAAACTTGTCAAGACTCTTACACGGACAAAAGTTTCTTCCCCTTTCTCGAAGACAATGGCCACGGCATGTACACGTTGTAATATTGTCAACGTTAGGCAACGTCGCTAACTCCTCTATCTGACTGATTTCCAAGTCTTCAAGCGTGAAGCTTTCTTCCAATGCGTCGGCCATGATGCAAAAATTTATCACGCGCGCTGCTTTATGCAAATGAACACTTCATGTTATATTCATTATGTTGATCAAAACAAAAACAAAAAAACTGGCACATGCGCAGAACGGACTGTACCCCCTCTTTAAAGTGCCCCTGTCACAAAATGAGAGTTTACATCATTAGAATCGTCTTGAAACGTAGATTATGAAAATACAAAATTAACAGATTTAAAATTGAGCTTGTTTTCACAGAGTATTAATAAGGCAATGAAATTTGAAAATTTCAAATTTTAACGGCAAAAGTTTTTGAAAACCGCGAAGCTGGGAAATTGGTAACTAATACGTCATAGTAGGAAGACATTGCCTTCTCGCCTAAGTGAAAAGAATATAAATACTAAGTGAGAATCACAATCAAGCTGGTCAAAATTCGATACAAATGTCTTCGTCGAGTTCAGATACGGAGAATAACAGTTACCAAAGCGATGACTGTCTGAAATTATATTCCTGGGCCGTATCAAATCGAGTGAAATCGATGAAAATACCAGTGAAGCGTGGTCAACGTCGGTTGTGCGCACAAATGATCGGCGCTGCTTGATCCATATGTTAATGAACCATGCAGTGACCGACGAAGATGGCTCAAAAGTTACCGCGAAAAAAAGCAATCACAACGAACATCTTAAGCAATTACAACAAAGGCTTGATAGTTCAGAAGAATTGAGTAAATGGTAAATATTTCACTCTGATATTCATGTTGCGTGACTTGACCTTGTGTTGTAAATTACAAACTATAATATTTCATGTGTAAACGTGGCAATTGTCGCATTGAACTCACTTCGTAAATTATGCTAAAGAGTGTCAATGTTGTATGGAAATTGAGGAGTGCGTCGATTCTCTACACAGTGACATTGTGATTTGTGATGCAAGAAGCTGAAGTCGCGCCATCGTGTATAATTCAACAGCTATGGCTAGATAAGTGAGCTCTCCGTTCAGCAGCCACGAAATTACGAACAAGAAAGAAACAGGAATACCGTCAAACAAGCACAGAAGATAGGTAAATAAAGTTTTATTTATCAACTTATTGAAATTAAGAAACACTTTACCGTACCCGAGTTTACTATCAGTGAACACACGCATGCGGTACGGTAACTGAGAGTTTATATACGGTACATACTGTACAATTATTGAATTATTATATATTTACATGTGTTCACATGCAAGTAAGCGAATTATTAAAAATACTTATTTATTAATTTATAGATTCTGAAGGAGCACAGCATATAGAAACTTTGTGTGGATGGTTTATGGACAACTAGGAAATAGACATTTCACATTTTTGCGCATATGAGAAAATAATGCCTGCTGTTGATGAAGACTTTGTAGGATTTGTAGAGAACAGCTCTTGATATTATATAACTATTTTCCAATAAATAAACCTATTACACTGTATAAACGTGGTAATATTATACTGTATTGCGTATAGAAACAGCACATTTGCTATATTTATGACTTCAATATTGTTTTGCCAAAGAGACTGAAATTTGAGATTAAGATTTGTATCCGATGTTTTTCTGCACTTCGTGCGCGCAGGTTAATTTGTACAAAGTGTTGCAGCACGTTTAGGAATTTTTCTGACTTGTATTTCGTTCCAGGCACTGCCTTATACTATAGCAAATGTGGCAATGACTAAGTTATTTCTTTAAGTTGCTTCAATGGATTATACTTTGTAATACATTTTATATACACCCCCGCAGTGTATCTGGTTTCATGCCACAATTTGTTACAAAATCTGCATA
>CACRXK020008555.1:10251-20617 GCA_902702795.2 Paramuricea clavata | reverse complement strand
GGGGGGGAGGACCGAAAAGAAAAGGGTTGGTACAGTAAACTAAATTTCGAGTGAGTAAAAGGTTGGGTATATGAAAAACAAAACAACTCAAGGGTTGGGTAATAAAAGTTTATTGTCATTTCCACAGTATGACTCACTCAAATATAGAAGACTAAAAAGCAATGTCAACAGTCATATGTCAATACATGTAAATCAACCAGAGTCGCTATCTTGTGTCTCCAAAGAAAGTACATGATTGTGTAGACAACATGAAACTTTAGACTACAGAAAATTGAACAAGTTTTTATCAAACT
Organism: Paramuricea clavata; assembly: GCA_902702795.2. NCBI lineage: Eukaryota > Metazoa > Cnidaria > Anthozoa > Malacalcyonacea > Plexauridae > Paramuricea > Paramuricea clavata. The sequence goes on along the minus strand of CACRXK020008555.1, from coordinate 20,324 downwards.
CATGTCACAATGTGGTAAAGGACACGTTTTTGGACAGGAGTGGGAATTTATTTTTTAATTGATCACATTTGAGGATGGATAAAACATTTTTTGACTTTTCAATGGTTGGATCTGCAAATTTTGTACCAAGAAACACATTTCTCTTCGACCATGGCATCCCCCATGATGTACCATAATTATTGACCGGTCCCTTAGGGTTTCGTCCAAATTCTTCAACTTAAAAATCCTGTTCCTGCAGCTATTTAACATTTCCTACGCCTTTGCTCGCGCGCTCAACTATTTTTTACACTCTTGGCCAAAAGTTTTGTGGGGTTTTTCCGGCTATTACAGTTTCCTCCCACTGGAAATATTGATAGGGTGGATAAAAATACATGTTGAGGGTACATTCTTGCATCTTGCAGGAGTATTCATCATCTCATATACCGGAATGCTATATAATTTACTTATTGTTTGCAAAAGCATTTCGCAAGTTGAGATGGTTTTGTGCCGAATTTGAAGTCAAGCACACTATGTGGCACCATATACTGTACGCTCACTGAAATCTACATATGATGTGAATTACACCGGAAATTTTCATTTTTGTTCAACTTTGCTGCCAGGAAGAAAAAAATATGGCTGCATTCACCCCATTCAGCATTAAAATATAGTTGCAAGTAAAAACTGTATATAAACTGTCTGTGCCAGTGTACTGGGAAAAACCTTTCGTTCGTAGGGATGCAACTACCTGAACAATATAAGGAGAATTTCGACGTTTCGAGCCATGAGTAACTCCAGACGAAGAGCCTTCGCTCGAAACGTCGAAATTCTCCTTATATTTTGCAGGTATAGTTGCATCCCCACCAACGAAATTAAAGCTTGTTAAAGATGTGGTACAGTCCATATGTAAACAAAGGCGTTGTTTACATTTCGGTATCCAAAATACAGAATTTTATTCAACAACTATTTATATTTTCATGATTCTAGAGTATAATAAATTATCAGGACACAACAATCAAGCTTTGCAAGAACATAAAATGAAATAAAAACCTAAATAAACTGTTTGTATAATAAAAGGAGGGCTCCTTTGTGCACATGCGCAGATCGGACTACACCGCATCTTTAATATAGTTAACTACTGTACATACTGTATCATGATTAAATAAAATAAATTATCATTGAAAAGATATTGTTTGTCATAGCTAACCTTCTGACGAATTTGAACAAGAGCTTTCCAATAATCTTTGGCTTCCCTCCGATGACAATCTCCACACATCTGACCTTGAACAACAAACTCCACGACAAATACTTGTTGTAGGATTGTTGCACTCATCACCTACAGTGCGAAAATTAAACCTCTGTGTTTAGTGCATGGCTATTCATTGTAAACCCTTTTGTTTGTTCTATTTAAACAGCACACAAATGAAAATATTGTAAGCGGGTTTCACTATAGTCCAGGGTTTCCACCTATTAGTGAAGATGAAATTCAAGGAAGTTTTTCAGGACTTTCAAAGACGTTTTTCAGTAAATTCAAGAGAAAATCTGGAAATTGGGAAAACCTTGAGATCACATTGTTGTTCAAAATCAATAATCTAAATAATGTTCAAGTATTATCAGCACTACAGGAAAGAAATCCCAGGACTTTTCAAGTAATATCTCCAGAATTTTCAAAGCCCATTAACACCCCTGTAATCAAGACCTGGGGAAAAGTGTTTTATGTTCCTCGGATCTTGAATTGTCCTTTTTTGTCCCAAATGTTCCTCAACAATTTGACTGCATGTGTAATGACAGATAACTGGAAATATGATATAATGATGCCTTAATATTCTCCCATGACGTGCATATGTGTGAACAATTGAAAATGTTTCACAAAAAAACTCAAAGTGTAATGATTTAATGATTTAATAAGATTCGGCTACCATTTAAATACAACATATAGAGCCAGGGAATTCGCCACAGGTTTCCCCAATTACGGCGATCCCGTATAACAAGAATTAAATTACTGTACAATACAAATTTTCAATGCAACTTAACAAGCTAAAACCAAGAACGAAAATCTATACTGTCCATGTTCAATAATATAGGACTAACAAGATCGTTACATTTGAAAGTTTTGGATAGTGCATGTTTGACAGTTTATAGTATTTAAAGCTACTATTTAATATGTTCCACGTTTTGCAAGTTCTTATAAAAAATAAGGTCTGGAATGTTACGGCTTTCGCATAAGGAATAACAAGTCTAATCAGGTTTGCGTTTGATTCACTTCTTGTAATTCCGGATCCAGCCGTGATCGGTAGAGCACGTTCGTCAATGTAAGTAAGATTGTTAATGATCTTGTAGAGGAACACCGGATCCAAGTAATAACAAGCATAATACAGGCCCTAGTGAGGCTCGTGAACTGTTACACTTCAAACAGACTGTTTTCCATGTCGTAGTATTGCCAACACCATAGCAGGAAGAACATTATTACCGCATTATGTAGAACAAGCACATTCCAAAACTCATACTTTGTTAGAATTGTAAAACTGTGGAACTATGTACTATGTAAATCTACTCCTCCCAACTGCTACGACACTCTTTCCAACAATACCTAAACAAAACTTATCTTCACTTAACAGCTACTACTTGACTCCTGACGAATCTAGCTCGCACTCTTTGATCACGACCAACTGACACCTTCCACTTCTTCAAGTATCTCTTTCTACCTCTTCTCTCTTTTCATCTACAGTGCTTCTAACCTTCCGTTTCTCTTTTCTATTTCATATATTTTGTAATTTTGTCTGTTCTGTAATATTTAGTGGTGAGCACCCTGCATGGGACCTGGTCTCGTTTGTGCTTCGCCTCTTTTGGCACCTGTTGTTTGATGTTGTCCATATGTTTCTCAAATGTAATAGTCTATGTGTATTATTCATGTGTCAAAATAAAGCTTAAATAATAATATAATATATAATATAGGATGAAGGGTGTTGATATAATAGTCTAGTGATAAGTTCTTGAACTGTGTGTTTGCTCGTTTGACTGGTGATATCCGTTGAAATCTCACGCAACTCTTGTTTTCGTTTGACCGCGGAATTAGAGTTGAGAAAACTCTCATGCAAACTCTCGCTTCTCGTATCAACGCTTATCCTTGTTTGATCAGGTCTACTGTAATTTATACATTGTTTTGTATGCTGGGTTTGGTGAATGATCCAAGTGAGCTGGGTGTCTGTTTATGTCACACATACTTTTGTGTGTGTTAATAAGCAATTATTGGATGAGGCTGAGCATGATATCAAGAATTATTCAGACCGAGGTCAATGTTATCTGCCGAAGCGAAGCTGAGGCGGATAACATAGACCGAGGTCTGAATAATTCTTGATATCATGCGAAAGCAGAATCCAATAATTGTTTTATTATACATTTAAAGACATGAGAAACGTATAAAACGATTCCTGTTCACGAGGTAGGAAAAGTACAATTTGAATATCAAACACCTTGCACAAAGTCAAAGGTCAGCTAAATATTATATTTCTACTTCTATTTACCCCTTTGTGGCTTTTTTCGTGCTTTCACTATCCTTATCTGCCAATAATTTGGAGAGTTCACTTTCATTCAGCGAAGCAAATCTGCTGTAGGCCATTGTTTGTTTGGGTTTTTTTTCCCGCGCTTATAGGTTCAAGCTTTTGGCCGCGCAAGGGTTTGAGCACGAGAGAGTCCAATAATTTTTTTTTTGGATGCAAGTTCGATCCAAAAAAACAATTATTGGACGCTGATGACGTCATCGGCGGAAAATACGTAATAAATGCCGAATACTGAAAATTAGCCGGTGCTTTCTGACCAATTAGAAACGAGAATACATATTAAATGTATAATAATTGGTGTTATGTATACTCAGGTGAATATGTTTGTAGTCTTACTCTGAGTGTGATCCACACCGGACAAGCTGAAAAGTTTGGGTTCAATTCCCACCGTGGTCAGGCAAACTTTTCAGCTTGCCGGGTGTGGATGCACACTCAGAGTGTAACATCACGAACATCGTATACTGTATATTGTATACTGTATACTGTATACTTCAAATCCAGCATTCAAGATCAACAAACTAAGACAAGTGCAAAAACGTTTATTGTGTTTTGTATGTACCTCTTTCTGTATGGTCAATTTAACTTTAATTCTTTTTGAATGAGGTTCTGTCCAAACAAACCCAGCATCAATTAACCTAACCTAGAAATAAAGATTTATTCATATCAAATATTCACTGTAAAATTCAACTGATTAGAACGTCAAATACGCAACGTATGCCAACCTTGGACAAGCCTTTAAGTTTCTTTAGACACAATGCCAAAAGCTCTCTCGACTCCAGAGTGCAGCTTACCCAGGTGTTTGGAGGTTGAAGGTATCTGTAGGTAGGTGTAATAACTTAATGTGTAATTATAATTGTTAATTATTCAGTAACGTATTGGTAAAACGTAAACATGTAATCATATATTCATAGTACCTGAGTTTACAAACTCATCAGACCATATTCTTTTGTATTTTGTCGGTTTTTAACTTCTCCGTAATAACCTTCAATCTAAAAGCAGGCGGTGGTATTTGATTTCTCCGGGGGAAATACGGGGTTGAAGGTTATTACGGAAAATAATAACCGGGTAGCAGGTTATTACGGAAAAATAATAACCGGGTAGCAGGTTATTACGGAAAAATAATAACCTGCTAGTCTAAGGTAGCAGGTTATTACGGAAAAATAATAACCTGCTAGTCTGCTTACCAGGTTATTATTTTTCCGTAATAACCTGCTACCCGGTTATTATTTTTCCGTAATAACCTGCTACCCGGTTATTACGAAAAAGTAATAACCGGTTACCCGGTTTTACATTTTCAATTCAAGACCTGGCCATGAGTCTTGAATTCGGGACTTGAATTTGCAGGAAAACTCAAGACCCACATCTCCTTCTCGACTAGAAAACGCTGCACGTCTCTAAGTCGAGAAAGAGACAACAGCCGTGTACCTCAGAGCCCGTCAAAACTCTACCATTAGGTAAGAGTATCTATCATTCGGCGCACGAGGACTAGCTGGATCAACCATCAGACATGCTTGTGCAGGGAATTTATACAGTAATATCTGCTCTTATGCTTGTGGGACGTGAAATGATATACAGCGCATGCTTAACCACATTTTAAAGCGTGTTAATGCGCATGTTACACCTAGTTATTTCGTCCCACAACTGCAGCGACCTCTCATTGAATTAATATAGCTTGAATTTTTAATGAAGAAAACCTCCAAAATTCAAAAAAATATGGTCTGATGAGTATATAAACAAGTTAAAAGCCGCGGGTATCGGTTTTTATTAAACTGTAAAGACCTCGGGCCTTCGGCCCTCGGTCTTCACAGTTTAATAAAAACCTCTCCCTTGGCTTTTAACCTATATATAATGGAACACGTCAAAAGATTGGTCCTTGTCCCTGAACATATGGCTGAACAGCGAAAGAAACCTCTCGCGGCGCCTTTGACTACACGGGTCAACGAAATAGACTCGGACATGCAGGATATTATTCGACGACAGGATATACCAATCGATGAAAAGGCAAAGTTATACGATCAGAATCTGCAACGCTATTTAATCTTTTATGATAAACGAATGAATAAACCTCTCCGAGTAAACGTGACGCACACCGATCAAACTGAAGAACCTCAAGGAGAACAGCCCCGTGAAGAGACGGAACCCTCAGACGAGAATGAAACGGATATCATGGATAGTGTACCAGCTACTATGAAGTCAAGAGCTTGACAACTCATCAAAAAACTCAAGTCAAATAAGGATCTTATTGGTTGGAATGAACAAGGCCAGATGGTGTTCAAAGGAAGATCGGTTCCTGGTACAAATATAGTTGATTTGGTGAATGATTCTCTACATCAAAGGAAGAATTTAACCCCGAAGGCCGAGAATTGTTTTCAAAAGTTCTCGGACATTTGAATGTACCCGAAGGTATTGTGAGAAACGAAAACCGTCTTGGAATTGTTCGCGAATATAAAACCAAAGGTATCCCGGAAAACCTACCCACCACCCCGATAAGACTTTGAAGAAGACTTCGATAAGACTTCGATAAGACTTTGAAATTCACCAAGTACCACGATATTTATAGGTGTCTCCAACGGTGTTCCAAATCGACATTCAATTGACACATTTCCATTTTTAATTGGTTGTACCTGATCACCAATGCATAGGTCTGGCGTGAGGTCAAACACAAACAGCGTATAACCGTTTGCATATTCTTCACGAGTTATACCATTACCCTGATTATAAAAAATCTTGTGTGTAACCACGTACAGGGTGTGAAAAGCAGAAATGTAGTTACTGTCTGCTCCAAAATTTCAATTGTCATGGTTTTCCAGGTAAGTTCTCTCCGTTGACAGTGAGACCCATGGTTGTAATATCGTAATTTTTGAAATTGAACCGATTATTTGTATATGTACAGTTAAAGGCATCTGCGTCGACCATTCCAATCACAACACGCTTTGGTAAAGCACCCTGAAATATATTGGGTTGATTTCCAGACATGTTCCCCCGAGGTACGGAGGTCACCTTACAGTCGATGCGATTGATTGGGTATTTGGCAGTGGTTTGTTGAAGGGACTGGGAATGAGCCAGTATAATACTAGGGGCTACGTTAACTCGTCGTACACGAAACAAGCATTCTTCGATGACTACTTTGAAATTGGGATTTTCTGCGGATGATACCAGACAAAACGGATTTCTAGATCTCACCAGCTTGATCTTGATTGGAACAGTACCAAGAATATAGCGGTCTTGGGCGAATAAATCAGAATGAAGTCTTCCTTCCATGGCGACAGATTTACTTTCACGTGTATATGCATGGCGCTATTTTAATCCCGTGTTGACGTTTGCATCTTGTGCGAGAGGTTTACTGCATCCATCTTTCCAGCTTTATCTTTATAGAATAGTGCTGAGGTCAATTGTGAATCTTTGGCGTCTTTACTAAAGTTCAGGATCGTTTCGATATACGCTCGGTAAGGGTATGCTGTGCTTGATGGGGTGACCAGTCTGTTGTTCAGAAATACTTCAACTTGTGAGAATAATGCATGTATCCAAAGGTTTGGAGGTCCGACTTGTATGTCGGCACCCACATTACCTCCGGCTGCGGTAGAGATCTTTGCTTTAACGTATAGGTAACTGCTTGCTATGTCAGTATAAACTCCAGAATTGGCAGCACATTAAAATTCTATCGTATCTGAAGAAGATATACTTGTAATAGGATCAACATCTTCCCAAAATCCTTTTTCCATTACCACTTGGATCGGTGGAACAGAAAATAAATGAAGTTCAGATTTTGAACACATACAGGAGTCTTTCTACCGTTGCTAATTCTCCGGTAAACCACACAGTTGTGCCGTGTTTTACATCAACCAAAACTTTGCGTGAACTGTGATTATAATTAAACTTTACTTTCGTCTGTGTTTCTTTCGACATGCCGGCATTGAGTGCTTTTGTTAGTTGGTCGATAGAAGAATATTGTGTTTCTTTAAGCACGACCGTTTGATAAGGGCTACTGCCAATTTTATACAAAAACGTTTGTTGCACTCCGCGTCTCAGCGTGCTCCACGTATGTGGGTAATGTAGTTCCGTCAATGCGACTTCCCATTGTCCTGGCAAGACAATGGTTTCGGCCAATTTTACTCTAAAATTCGCTTCCGTATTATTTGGAAAATAAGCTAGTGAGCTATTACTCGGTAGCGTGAGATAAAACTGTGTTGCCATATTGAAGACCAACACACAAATGAACACAACTGACAAGTTTCAAATACATTTATTTAACATCTTTTACACCCTCTGCTGGTACCCAAGAATTAAATTTATCGGGGTAGCCCAGCCATTTTACAAAATACTCTATACGTTTATTACGCATGCGTGATCTAAGTACTTCTTCGACTCGATAAAATCACTGTCTGTTTTATTCACTCTTTGACGCTCTTGTTCCTAAAACGTTCCTTTCAATTCTTCGTCATCAAAATCAGCGATCTTGTACACGGGTGGTCGTCGAAGAACACGTTTGGTTATTGTAAACACTTCTTCGGTCCAACAAGGTAAATTAAATGTGCGCCTTGCTTTGCTGATTCGTACTTGATCGCCAATGTTAAACTTAAACCGTTTGTCTGACTCTTCTCCATAAAGTTTTTGCCACACAATGCTCTCGTTGTCTTCATTTACATCAACGGGCCTCATACCAATACTACGATGTCTCGAATGATTATAAGATTTTACCAGTTTCTGGAGAATATCCACGTACTTGAGCGTGTTCTTCGCTGTAAAGTATTTCCACATTTTCGTCTTGAGCGTACGATTAAACCTTTCGACAATGGATGCCTTGGTCTCGTTTTGCGTCGTGAAAAATCGGATGTTATGTTTCTTCAAAAAGGTTTGAAACTTTCGATTTATAAACTCTGTCCCTTTGTCGGTATGAAACGTTTCGGGCTTTCGACCCTTTTTAAGTATTTTCTCAAAGGTTTTGACAAGATTTTCTCCAGTCTTTGTTTTTATCGGTTCGGCCAACGCATAATTGCTAAGTACATCGATTACAGTTAAAATGTACTTAAAACCATTATTGTATTTGCTTATCGAGTCCATAATCACAAGATCCGCCTCACATTGCTCGTCAATTGCGCCTACAATGACACGGTTCCGTTTGAAACGATATCTTACAGGTTCATGTAAAGTATACGTGTCTTGCTTTTGTAGCCATAACTGTATTTTATTCTGCGATATCTGATGTTTGCCATGTTCTTTTACGACACGGTAAATTGAATCTACGCCACCGGCCAAACTTGCGGGACTTTCTGGATTGTAATAGATTTGGCTCAGGTACTTTTATGCCATCAATATATGTCTGAGGCCTGAATTACAATTTTCCCTCCACAGCACGCGGAAATACAACGCACTTTCCGAAAGATATCTCGGAGGGAAATCTCTGGAAGACTTTTACCACAGCAGGGCATCCTTTCACCTCAGAGGTTAGAACGAAATGAACCAGTCAGCAATCATAGACTAACATATAAAGCTATTAGTGTAAGTGAGAGCGTTATTAAAATTGGTTGTTTATTATTCCTTTTCGCCTTTGGGATATGAAAAGTTCGAAAGGCCTCGATAGTTTTTCGGACATTCTCGAACACTTTCCTCACTGTCACTTTGCATACAAACTAAAGCCAAATAGGCAAAAATGCGACCAAAATTTGTCATATTTATGTCTCTGTGACTTGGTCAAGGTTTAGACTATGAGCACTCACTGCACGATATAGATCTCGATGGTGGTTGAGAATTGCATTTATATGAAACGATAAAGTCTGCTTATCGATATCGATTTCATTTTGTCTCAACTCGTCAAAAATTATATTTATATTATTCATTTCACCAGAGAACCTCTCACCATAAAGGTTAAAACCCAAATGAGAAATGTAAGTGATTTATCTCAATAACATACAGAACACATTCATGATGATAAAAACAATTTATTTCGTTTTATTACAGTTATTCATATTTCTTAAGAAATTCTTCATACGCTTCCTTAGCATTAATGTTAGTACTAGTGAATGTTTCTCCAGTGTCTTCATTCTTGTATCGATATTGTAGCGGATCACTGAATAGGACGAAGCCAGTCTTGGTCACACGAGGCTCGATCTCTTTCCATTCGAAAAATCCACAGCTGTCTATCTGAGGGCAACAGTATCAACCTCGTACCCAGGCTCTTTCCTCTACGCTCCTAGCTGGAGAAAATACCCTGGCTGGGGCTGGTCACGTGACCCATAGAAAATTGTAGCCTATTAGGGGGATGGGAAAGTCTCATATTACATGTTTCCACTTGCGCACTTCACACTTCGATTGCGAGGAGTGGCCGCCTGAACAATTATCTTTCAGAATCATATATATCATATATACATATAATATATGGTTTTATTTGCTTTTAAATTATACAAACCTGCTAAACTGTATATTCTTATAGAACTGACAAGTCAGGAAATCAAGCAACGAAAACGTATGATCGTATGCTTTGGAATATTTGCCCTTTTATTCTCTCGGGGTTCGGGCGCAGTTTCATTTCACGCGTTC
>CACRXK020008555.1:0-10231 GCA_902702795.2 Paramuricea clavata | reverse complement strand
CGGTTTTTATTAAACTGTAAAGACCTCGGGCCTTCGGCCCTCGGTCTTCACAGTTTAATAAAAACCTCTCCCTTGGCTTTTAACCTATATTTAAAATGTTCTGTTTTTGCCGAATTTAAGTGGATGTTTGCCGTAAAGTTGAGCGCGTTATGCAAATATTTACGTAATACTTAGCCTTAAAATGTTCTATTTTTGCTCAGTTCACTGAAATGGATGTTTGCCATCCGATGCCATCAAAACTTTACTTACATATAAGACGAATTATGTATATGTTCTCTCTTCGACATTTACATCTGCTGGTTTACACTCTTTTGATACCACATACCAGTTTATGAAACGGTGTCCCTGGATTTCCCCCCCCCACACACACACTATTTCGCCCCCTCCGGGAGGGCGAATATCCTAGGAATTTCGCCCCCCTTTAGGAAATTCGCCCCCCTTTAGAAACTGTACTTTTTTTTTAGGATTTTCGTCCTTCGTTCAAAATTTCGCCCTTCCTAACAGTTACATGGGATAATTATTACATGGCTTTAATAATTTGAAATCAGTATCAATTCAAAATTGTTAAGACAGAGCTTGAAATAACAACCGATCACCGATTAATGATCGGCAAGGAATTGCTTATGATCGGCGGAAAAGCAGGGTTTCGGTTTCCAACCTGAAAAAAGCAGGGAAAGTCATGACTGCCGATCACCATGATCGGGAACTTTGGGGACGTGATTTCATGCTAAGAATACAAATTTACAATTACATGTATCGAAAGGGCTTACACAGTTACAGTAGATCAATAGGACTTATGACGCTTCACAGCACACCATGCATATTTTGCATATTTTGATTTGCAGTGTTAATCCTTAAACTCATTGTTAAAAAGTAATCACCGTGGTGGTTGTTATAATTATTGGTATTGCTTTGCATCTACGTTTTGTCGTTATCGGAAAATGTATGGCTTATATAAGTTGTCACTATTTTTAGTTGCATTATTTCAATATAGTTTGTAAATCTCAGAAGCGAAGAGTAGAACTTGCTAATAGGCAATACTCCAATAATATACGTTTCAAAAAGACAAAAAAGCTTTTAATTTTGCAGAGTTACATACTCAAATGTTTAAGACACTAATAAAATCAAAGTATCATGAAATTATTTGAATAAACCACACCACATATATATAATGCAATTTTCTTTGCGGAAGTCAAGAATCACGATTACATCACTGACACTGACATGGAAAGTTGACGATTCAATGGACAATACTGTGCCCACCACCAGCTGCTAAGAAGCCTAAAATGTGTATGTAATTTGTCTCCTTGTAAAAGATAAGTAAATCACACAATAAATCTAGCTTTTCAACTTGCAATCGTTTTGTTTTTAGATCAAAAATTCAAAATTTATATGGGGGGGCGATATTCCTAGGAGATTCGCCGCCCTGGGGGGAGGGGAGAATCTCCTAGGAATATCGCCCCCCCCCCCCATATGTAGAGCACTTTGGAGGACTTTCAGTCCCTGTTATACTCCTTAACCTTGTTGATATTACAACCTTGCGTCGTCATGTCGTCAACTTTGTAACATTCTTGCTGTTGTACCATGCCTGAATATCAGCTAGACTTGTTAGAATAACCATGTAACAAGTCTGATAATACCATCAACTGTTTAACAGCTTGTTCCAAATTTACTACACTAGCAATTGGGAAGTGGGAACAAGTAATGCGAGCACACCTTTTGGACAGTTTGCATGCAAACAGATTTGTATATAACAACTTTTTCCAGATCTGGAACAACTTGTGCGTTTTCACGTGTGTTGCCTTGCATATTCGCTCTTGATATACTTCTTCATGCATTTTGCACGTGCGCAAAATACTCGAACTTTGACCGATTAATTATTGCCTTATTTTGTGTCTGCTAACAAACAATGTCCAATCGGATTTCGCGTTTTGTCTCATTAACGATTGTTTATAATAATTATATTGTTATATAAAAAGTTGCTTTGAATTTTGACTCGTAGCTGAGATTGAAAGATATCATTAAATACGCATATGCACTCCTAGTATCAATTGTTCAATCATCATTTGAACTTCTATACTGTTCTCAAGATCATTTTAGCATGCTTTCTATTCTGGTATACGCACCCGTGGGTTCAGCATACTGCTGACAAGGCATTCAAATTCCAACAATTAATAGCTTGATTTCTAAAGGCCTCGTTTTTATACAGTACAAGAAATAAATTTCTTTTGATTTTAAACCTGACAAAATATTTATTAGAAAGCGCCCAGCTGGACTTCATTGAATTTAAACGAAAGAAATTCTTTCGTGCATGTGAAATCCAGATCTTCATCAATTATAAATCAAATACATGCAAATAGCTTCATTTCGAATATTCATGGTCATTACGGACCCATTACGCGTCAAAGCCGCAAACTGGCAACCGAAAGCTTGTACTTTTAACTATCAATATTTAGAACCAGAGAATGTCTAAAAACTTAATCATTATGGAAAATCCTGTAAACAAACGCTGTTTGTTGGTCACTAGCAAAATTGCCTCGTTGTTTTGGGCTCAGTGCCAGTGTTGACTTTGTCTTTGAGCTTTCGCTATCAATATAAATCTACAAAGCGGCCAGGCGGTGCTGAAATATGACATGCTAGACTTACTTCCAGCTTTCGAATCTCAAGAAACAAGATGGATTTTTATGGTGAGTAAGATTTAAGCAAAGTTTCTATATAATTTTAGTTTCTCGTTTCATGTTGACATATTTATATTGCTCTGACTGCATTGCTTGATTCTTAAATCGGACATGTGAATCTATATATGTGGGTATAGAAATGCACATTGTATAGACGTGTATAAAATGAGACTAATTTACCTCGCCATTTACACAGCTAAGAGCCTAAGAAGATAAATTTAACGTTTTGTGGTATTTAATATAGTGTAGTAATTTCGCTTTGAATTACTTTCTTCGTATTTAGATGTCAAATTCAACACGTGTTTGGCTGGTATTTGAACTGTTGGATTCTGTAACAAAGACATGCAATTGTTGACATCAGCTATTAGAAAGTGAGCGTGATATGTAGATTTAAAATAAGAAAAAAACTCATATAAGTCTAGCTGAAGTTGAATAGATGTATATAGAGCCGGGGCTGATTACATGCGAGTTTTCAATCCGTTAAAACCGACCTGAAATTGTTTACACGTTTGCATGGCAGCGCTCTGCCAAATTTCAACCGGGCTGAAAGTCCGCTTAGGATCATGAAAATCGTACGTCTTTATTTTCTCGTTAGGCCACATATAGGAAGTACATACAGAGATCTCACTTCAGGTTAATTTCGCGTAAGGGATTTTTTCAGTCCGCCATGTTCTTAGCAAGTGCCCTAAAGAGAGGCAGTCACCCCTGAAAACATATTGAAAATTTAATATTCCAGGGGGGTGAATGCCTCTCTTTAGGGCACTTGCTAAGAACATGGCCGCCAGCTATTTCGATAAAAAAGCGCTTTACGGTTTTGTAATGGAAGTTACACTTCTGTATGTCTTTATTCTGTTGTTAGGCGGTCAAATTTCACGGGCTGAAACTTGGAACGAACTCTAAGAAACTTCATGTAAACCAGTGATGTAATCTGCCTCGTTCTCAGGCCCTCGTGCCTTTTAGGAAAGTCGCAATTTATGGTGGACATGCCATGATCTTCTAGAAAAATGATTTCTAATACATTGCATCGTGCTAGCTGCTCTGTCTAACACCAGACAATTTTGCTCGTCAAGAACTAAACTAATTTCGAATAGCAAACGTTTATTTGGTAATTAAAACTGTGCATGGTTTATCATGCAAGCCCTTACAAACGATTCTCGATAGTATTGGCAGCATCACCAACATTGGGATGTTACCAAATTCGCTTTGTATTCAAGGCTTTGTATTTTGTCACCGGAATACTAATACACAGGATTTAATTATATTTTTCGCTTCCCTGCATATATTAAACCACCATCGGCAAACTGTCAAGTTGAGCTCGGTCGTTCAATTTCTGGATGTGCACTGGAGCCCTCGTGGAATCACAGTATGGTGGAATAGCAAAGGAAAGATGGCGGGGTGGGAAAAGGGGAGGGGCTGTCCAGTGACGTAGCAAACTCGATAATTGGGGGCGGGGGCAATATGTTCACAGACCTTAGAAACAATTGATTTCAAAAGAAATTAATGATGCAAAACACGCGGATATCCAGCGGTGTCGGTAGCCTTCCCCCAATTATCGAGTTTGCTACGCCACTGGAGCTGTCCCAGTAAACCGTAAAGTTGGGCAAATTATAACGTAAGTTGGACGAAAAGGCGTGGGAAAATATTGAAATGCAAGAATATTTTTCTAATCCCCCGCCCATCGACAAACATTTTGGGAATTTTATCCGGAAATTTTTTTATAAGTGGGGCAAAATGCAAATAAGACTGGCAAATTTCTTGCTGCCCCTCCCCCCCATTTTTTCCCTTCTATACAACTATGTTAATTTGTTGATATTGCTTTTTTGTCGGTAAAAGTTTAATTTTCAACCACTTTCGTGAGCACGTTACTGAAAAAGCAAAAGGTTCATATTTGAAAGGGCGTATGGAAGGGAATGCTACCACGGTGCGAAGAGAAACGCAGCTTGGCCCAGAGGCAGAGGTGTAGGGATGAGGATTGAGGAACGTTAGGAAATTTAGAGACTCTTTAGCTCGGTTGTCAAATCAAACATTTAATCAGGTATCTTTTACAGGAAACAAAATTATTCTACAAATATCTGAATAACTACATAGTTCACAAGAGATATTGCTATACTATAACTGAGTTTCATGATATCAGTCGACAGTTCTGTTGCTTCAGTCACCTTTCAATTAAAAGAAAAAGACGTAATTAGTCATACACGATAACATAGTAAAAGAGTATGTATACTGTGGCTCCATATAGTTAAAAAAAAAATGAAAAATTCACGATTTAAATCCACATTTTTGGACAATTATTACATGTTGGAAAACAAAAAGTATCTCACAGATGTAAAACAACACCAAGTGCCGTTGCTATTGGTAACGGTGACATTTCAAGATGGCGGAATTGGTGCCTTTAAAGTAAAATATTTTAAAGCCAAAATACCCGCCATTTTGAAACTTCAGTCGTCATAGCTTTGTGCCCACGAAGAATGCTGGTCTTAATAGTCATCGCCTGAGAAAATTAAACAATTCAAAATGGTCACTATCGATTTTTTCCGGCATTCCTCGCGGGCATCAAGCGTTGTGACGTCATCATGCACAAAGTCTATTCTCCAAAAATACGGATCTAAATCGTGAATTTTCCATTTTTAGAAAACTATATCGAACAACCTTAAGACTTGGGTGTTTAAAATCACTTTTCAATAGATAAAAATCGACTTCTATGTATGGTATAGCGTCCAACAGTTAACTGTTGTAGAAGTGACTTTTTATGGACTTTTTTACCGTGATTGAATCAGGAATGAATAGTGGATTTTGAATTAGTTTAATTAGAGGAATATTTCTTGTAGGAATATGAATACTTTAATTGAACAAAAAATGTATATTTCGAAAATATTGAGGCCGAAGGAATATGACATATTAATGTTAATGTGCCCATATTGTGATTGGAAATTTTACATATTTGTGATATTTATAAGATTTAGAGGGGAAAAACTTCACCTTCATGGCCTTTCTCGCTGTTGAAGCTAGCAGAGGTGATTTTTTACTAAGGCGATAAACAGCTAGCCTTTAAAATGTTTTGAATATCATAAATATTCTTTGAATATCATAAATATTCTAAATTTCCCATCATAATATATGGGAAAAGGGCAAACGAGAAGCTGCATGAGACCGTGACAGAGAAGTTGTATAATGGGTAAATGCAATGCTTATGTGGCTTGCATGCGCAATATAAAAATGTAAGCCAATTCACAGTATCGACTGCGCATCCAAATGAAGCGTTCCGCGTCAGTGTAAAATTACACTTGGATCATAACGTGTATATAGCCTATAAGACTGGAAGAATTAAACTATTGCGCTGTTTGGGGCCTTTTAACTATATAACTGGAGAACAATTGCCCTCACCGCTGCATGCAGGAATCAGACTTGCCTCCCAGTCAGAAAAAAAATTTTGCCGATTTTTACAGGATCAAATTATACCGATAATAAAAGCTTCGTTTCGAGCGAGGGATGTCTCCAAACCATACTACTGGCTCTGAAACGAAGAATCTTCGCTAGATACTCACATCTGGGATGTTTAAATTCACATATGTATGAATACTTGGAGTCACAAGCGATGTCATTCCACTTTGCTTTATACTTCCCATTTACAAGCATGTGGCCACACTTTTCACGGTTTCCATAATTATCAGGCTGGTTCGGATACCAGCGTGTGAAGCTTGGTGTCTTTCCACATGTATTGTAAAATTTTCCATCATATCGCCTGTAAAAAGCGCCAAAAATTGTTTGATAATTTAATTTATGAATAATTTTTAGAGCCAAGCTCATGTGGCAAATGATAGTATTTAGCTAATGTTACGCAATTTTTCAATATTATACGGGACAATAGACCTTTCCCCTATGCGTGAAATTTTGATCTAGATACGCATCAGATGATCAAACTGGTTATCAATTTCCCGTTTGTAATACAAAATGACTGAAAAGAAGAACCCTATTTATTGGGTTAACTTATGTCTGCTTGAATTTCCTGGTGATTTTATCACACTTCCTACTAGGATGAGGAAAGCAAAGATCTACTCGTTGCCATTCAGTTTATTTACTGTATTAGTAATTGCATGCATGCATATATGTGCACAAGCTGAGGCAACAAAAATTCTGTCTACTGAATGATTATTTAATTGCATATATCAAACACTGTCACTAGCATAAACGTATACGCGTGCCAAGGAATTTGGTCTGGCAGGCAGTGAGGATTATACAACTACTTCGCTATTACTCACCATTAGTTAGTTTTCGATTTTTGTCTTATTTTTATTGCAAGCAAAGTTTCGTTTCTTAGTTCATAGTCGAATGCCATGCAGTTCCACCTACCTGAGAATATTCCAAGAAAAGGTGCAGATGATCAACAAAATGTTTCAGGAAAACTTCACTGCGAACTCGAATTTCGTTGTGAACAGTTTGACGGTAACCGCTGTTTTATATCTTACTATATAGGGCGTGGATCATTAGGGTGGACCAATAGCGTAGCTAAATGATCCACGTCCAATATTAGACAGATTTAGATCGAGGACGCGGACGTCAAAGACGACGTGAAAATGACGTGTTGTGCCCATGTATGGATATGCCACACCATTTTGACGCCATTTTCACGTCGTCTTTGACGTCCGCGTCTCGATCTAAATATGTCTATTGCAGTCGTGTGTACGTGTTGTCGTCAACGGAGTCCGAAGGACGTATTTTGAGGTCTTTGAAAAACTCACGAGTGCATGTTTGTCCAAATTTCGCGAAAAACCATGCCGATTACGTATTAATAATAAAATACATAGAAAAATATTACTCGACTGGTTGGTTTCAGTGCATTTAATCCCAAACAGCAGTGCATAAATCTGTAACAACAGTGCAAAAATCTGTAACAATTAACAGTGCAAAAATCTGTAACAAACTGATCTGATTGGTGGAAAAAGATTGTGATGATAAAACTAACCACTGGACCAGTTTAAAGCAGTTTAGTTTAAAGAAGTAAACGGTCACCGATTGCTTCAAAACAAAACAAACATGGCGCCCCGCTACATAAAGTAAAAATTGACTTCGCGTGGAAAATATGGCTTTTATCTTTATTTTTAGATGGAAAAGCCCTGGAATTTTCAGCTGTTAGCGTTGTTTAATGTGATATAACAAAGCCAGGGAAACTTTGCCAGTGGAATGTTCGCTATAAACGCGTAAGTTAAAACTACAATTGTCTCGAACATTTTTATGTAAATTTTAATAAGTAATAGCATGGTTTCTCGTGAAATTTGGATAAACATGCACTCGTGAGTTTTTCAAAGACCTCAAGTGTCTTTGAAAGACTCATGAGTGCATGTTATATCCAAATTGCACTCGAAACCATGTTACTACGGATGTCACCGAAGTGTGCGAGCCACTAAAATTTCGCACGACTGCCACGCCCACAAAACGTTAGCGACCCGCCCACAAAGGCATACGCGTTTTGTCTCAAAACTTTGCTGTGTTTTTCTCCGTGTATTCGAGCGTGTATTTGTTTATACTGAAAATGATGTATATGAAAGGAAAAAGGTACGAATTTAAGGTCGACTATGACTCATATGGTCATCATAAGAATTATTCTAAATTTTTCTTACGCAAGGAATTATTAGTGAAATACGCACGCAGGCTACTTCATCTCAGAGCAGTGAAATCAGCTCAAAGTCAAAGAGATTTTACTCGCCGTCTCCTAATAGTAAGCAAAACACTCCACAAAAACGATTTAGAAGTAAACGTATCATTTAATATCATGACAATATGAGGCCGATTCGCACGGCGTAAACAATTAGTCTTGTTATGGCCAGGGTTATGGACTTATGGCAAATATATGAACATAGTGGCAACTTAATGAAATCTTCAGGTTTTCGGAAACTCTCTTCAAGTTCCAACAAATCTTTCTCCTCAATTGTTACTCGCAGCTTTTGTTCGTCCGTTTCAACTTTATCAAAATATAGTTCTATATTGGGGTATTCATACCCAACGGGTTCGTCTTCGACAACACTGGTTTGGTTATCATCGCACAAATTAAAGCAGGTCTATAATTGTCCTCATGATTGTCATTTAAATTACGTTTACTTCTAAATCGTTTTTGTGAAGTGTTTTGCTTTTAAAAATCTCTTTGACTTTGAGCTGATTAATTTCACTGCTCTGAGATGAAGTAGCCTGCGTGCGTATTTCACTATAATAATTCCGAGCTAAATCGCTTTATCTCTTCCTTGCGTAAGAAAAATTTAGAATAATTCTTATGATGACCATATGAGTCATATTTGACCTTAAATTCGTACCTTTTTCCTTTCATAGACATCATTTTCAGTATAAACAAATACACGCTCGAATACACGGAGAAAAACACGGCAAAGTTTTGAGACAAAACGCGTATGCCTTTGTGGGCGGGTTGCTAACGCTTTGTGGGCGTGGCAGTCGTGCGAAATTTTAGTGGCTCGCACACTTCGGTGACATCCGTAATATTACTTATTAATAATTTACATAAAAATGTTCGAGACAATTGTAGTTTTAAGTTCTTTGTATGTTTGCATGGCGATAAAATACCTATAATTGTTGTTTGTGGAAACACCACGTAAATTTTTGTTTGTGGAAACACCACGTAAATTTATTACTGCAAAGCTTTCGATCCGTAAGCCCGGATCTTCATCAGTGCTAATAATATGTAATAAATAATAAATTTACGTGGTGTTTCCACAAACAAAAACAATTGTAGTTTTATTTACTTACGTTTAAAGCAAACCGTCCACTGGCAAAGTTTCCCTGGCTTTGTTATATCACATTATACAACGCTCAGGGTTTATTTTAAGAAAAGTTTAGAACTGCACATATCAGGGATGTTACGAAGCATCACGTGTTTGACTGGGGGGTCAAAGGATGTTTGACTGGGGAGTCCAAGGAACGTTATCTACAGTATATTTAACGTTGTAAATTTATAGTTAACGTTGCAAATTATGATAGACTCTTAATTTGTATATAAGTGGCAGAATAAAGGTGTAGTTGGGTGGACCAGACAAACTCGATTCCGGGTGGAGAAGCTACAGGTAGCTACAGGTAGGGGGTGTCCCCCCAAATTTTGAATTTAGAGCTCGTAAGTTCTGGCAAAGATTTGTTTCACCCAACCACTCACAAAAACTGTTTCAAAACATGTAACTGGAAATCATGAATACTCAATATACAATAACCTTAGGCAGCAAAGAATATTAGGTTCTCCCATTCTATTAATTTCTTCTGGATAGCTTCACTCGCCCCAAATTAACCTACTGTTCCATTACTCCAGCACGTATGTGATTTGTGAAAAAAATACGAGAGTCTGGTTGTCCTCTCCCAGAAAACATTTAGATTTTTGATGCTCAATGACAGCATTTCTGGCATCTGGAGCATCCACAAGGAAAACGAGTAAATGAGAAGATTGTTTTGAGATTATATTTTTGTTAATTTGGTGACTGCACATTTCAGTTTTAAGAACTGCACAAATAGGTTTAGAACTGCACATTTTGCGTAGAACTGCACGTTAAAATAAACCCTGA
>CACRXK020008554.1:5012-20617 GCA_902702795.2 Paramuricea clavata | reverse complement strand
CATTTGTCGGGGCCTCGACATCGAAGGACTCGTTGAACGATTTACCGACGCAGCTCCCCGAAGATGGAACTTGTACTAAATATTTATTATAACATTAAATTCTTCATTTCATTCTTGGTTTTATTAAAAATACATTTGATTCATATATTGTATGGAAATCAATTATGTTCCGATCTACTAAAAAAGTGATTTATTAAAACCTCTATGTTTCTCTTAAAGTGCCTCCAAAACGCAGGAAATGCGGTTTTAGACACCCAAAATTCAAAATTTTCTCGGGGGGCATACCCCCGAACCCACCTAGAAGGCTCGTGCCTTCGGCACTCGGATTTGCCCCCCCAAAAATATATCCTGCCGGCACCACTGCCCTGACAAGGGAAAATGTTCTTTTTTGCCTTTCTCTATTGTTGCTTGTGACCTGTTTATCTGATAATGGGTGTTTATAACCAGGTGTCACGTTCACATATTATGATAGACTTGGCCTTAACCCAAGCAGAGCGCAAATGCGTAATAAAATCTTGTCATACATCGTCGTCATACATCCATACGTACATTTTCAAGATGCATGCACACACTTTATACAAATCGAACACACCACTCTTAAAGAAATTGCTTAAGTATATATTGCAAATTAATTAAGACATGCATCTCTCTGTTATATTGTATATGCTGTAGATATATTGAGAATTTGGAATGTCAAAACATCTTCCAAAAATTACAAGATGGTTCAGGGCAGCAGTAAGATGTCTGTCAATGACGTATTTCAGAAAATTTCAAAGATCTTTCAGGTGAACAAAAATATGATTATTTTAACCTACACATTCAAGCCTCCAAATTGCTCTGAGTCTATAGATGTGGAAATAAATCAGATGAAAAGCAGTAATCAGATGAAAGCAGTTTATATCATAATAATAATAAAAAATATTATAAAAATATTATAAAAAATATTATAAAAATAATATAAAAATATTTATCATGAAAAATAATCAGATGAAAGCAGTTTATATCATGCACTTGAAGTTCTCGATAATTATGGCAAATTAATGGTAGAGTTAAAAGTCCAAAATCACGCGGAATTTTCTTTAGCTGATGGAAAAAGAAAAATAAGAACTAAAGAAACAATATCGGAACTAATTAAGCGAGAAATGGGTTTGCACTCAGATGAGGGGCAACGGAAAAGGGGTTTCCTAGATGCAAAATGGACAACAAGATGCGACAAGCTAATGGTAGAAGATTCATGCCTTCTCCTTGAATTTGATAAATTGAAATCGGGTATCGGACTGGCCCTTGGAGATTTGCGCGAATATAGTTGTCCTCAGTGCAATGAACCAGCCAAGAGCATTGGTTCAACACATGAAAGATGAGCACGATGTCTTAGCAGCTGATATCATTTTACGCCTACGAGCTTGGGTGAGTAATAATTTTATCACGAATCAGCAAATGGAAGAAAAGGCCAAATTACCGTCCACCATTATTTCACCAGCTACAGTTTTATCAACTCCACGGGCCAGGAAAGCTGTCCTGGCCTGTGATATTCTTCAAGGGCATTTGCATGATTACATATGATGCTAGTACTAAAACCAAATTTCTATAGGTATTTGTACATATATATGCATACAGTATATGGATCAGAATATATGATATTTTGTATGTTGCATGTCTATTAAAAATTTAAGGGAGATTTGGAGCGTTTTTCATAAAAGCTATGCTTTGTAGACATTGGAAGTTGCTTTCAGAGTTTTTAAATCCGGCTCCACAAAAAAATAATGAATATTACAGAACAGAAGAGTGCAGAGCTTTAATTTTAGTCTTATTTTAAATATAAGAGCCTGCTGGCAGCATAAGTAGACTTAAAAAAACAGCAAAACCTCCTGAAACATCAAAACTTAATACATACTTTATTTTAAATCAAATAAAAGTCATGATGCTAAGTAATTGTAATGCTAAGTAATTGTATATCTTATTTGTGTGTTCGAATTCTGATCCATTATACTGTGAAGCATGTGCAGAGTGTATAGTAACCAAATATTGCACATTTTGGGATGCTCGTTAATTAAATTAGATTCAGGTTCAATTTTATGTAAGCCCGAACAATGGACACTTTTTATTACTCAACAAGTAAAATTATTTTGAACAATGAATGGAAAGTCATGGATAGGGTACAAGTTTGGATGGGTAGAAATTTGGATTGTACTCGCAAACTACTTGAGCTTACAATAAAATCTCCTAGAATGTGTGAAAATTCTGTTTAGCCAGAATTTCAAAATTGTGTTCTTTTCTTATACACCCTGTTAAGCATGTACCTACATTTATATTAGTATAGATGAACAATTATGAGAACCGTTTCAACTGCATAACTGCTGTACGCTGAGACATTTCTTCAGATCTCATATCTTACCATGTAAATGCCCTTGAAAATGTAAACCCAGGATTGGGAACTGGGAACACTGGCCAACTCTTTTCAGGTACTGTGAAAGTCTGTTCAATGTCACTACAAGAAAAGGATACAGATTTTACTTGGGTGGTAAGCAGTTTGGACTGCAAAGCAAAAGAAATGCAATAGCAGAGTCAAAATCATACTGCAACCCTGGTCCTTCAGTTTCCACGTTAGACTCGAAAAAGATAACACCTCAGTACAATTCTGGTCCACACCTACATAATTTGATGTTGCTTTTACATTTGTTGAATTTGTTAGATGGTGTCCCGTGTTTCAATGCACCTGGAGTTAAAAAATTTCTAACCATTGTTCACTATGATGGAATGCCAATAAACATTGCAACATTTCCAAGATATGAAAATGGAGAAATTTTTTTGGCCTGGAAAAGATGAAGGAACTGTACCAAAACAGTAGCACAGCTGTCCACAACTATATAACTGAGAACTGTACTTGGATGAGTGAAGTAAACGAATTTGACATGTGCGATGCTTCTGGAAGAGTTCATGTTAATATTTACACAAGTTTTAGTTCCTCTGTGGGAGATTCTTAAAGTGTTAGAGATGAACTCAAAGAAACTCTTTCTTGTGTGAATGCTTGTACAAATGCATCCTAAAGAGGGAAGCTAAAAACTGTTCCTACTTGTCAACCAAGGAACCTTGCACTCAGTGCACGAACACAGATGCAGTCCAATGTGTCAGTGCAATGTGTATTCATGTTTCCTCGGATCAAGCCCCTTCACAACGACATGCTCACTCGGAACTGAACAAAGAAGGAACAACAGATTTTGGTGACGCAGGTTATAGGTTTTATGGCATTGGACTTCTTCACTTTTGTGAGAACTGTATCTCTTCTCTCCATCACTACAGACTAACCGATATGTCTGAAACATTCTATGTGGGACTATTATCTGCAATTTGGGCATCAAATACGAGCGAGGAAAAGAAAATAAAAGAAGTAAGCCCTGCAGCTGTCTTTTCTGTCCGAGATGCACACAGCAATGAAATTTGCTACCAAACAGTTTCGATGCCACTACAAAACATTGTAAAAGGAACGCATGATGTTGTTGCAACACTGATTCCTGAGCAATACAAACCAAGCAGTAGTGAAGCCAAGACACATAGTATCCTTGGCAGGCCACTGTATATTACTTGCAATGCAAATGGTGATTTTCTATGGACAGGTAAGTAATTTAATTATTTCGATTTCCAATGAACATTCGAACTGTACAGTATGGTATCAGTGTACCATGCAGCACGTTATTCGTACTTTTTAATGTTGGTGTACCACTAAATTTATAGCGTTATTGTCAATCAGCATCATAGTTAATAGACAAATAAGGTTTAGAAACTGATATGATATATTGAACTTAAATGTAATCAATTGAGTTTTCTAACCTTGTCTATTTATTACTTATATGGCAGTTTACGATTACCCTGGTAAAATTTACTGTATACAGTAAAGTGCAACAAAGCCTGATTTTTTTCACTTCTTGCTTTATGATGTTAGAGTCATTTTCATATATGCAAGAATAGATAAATTGATTGGGTAAAACATTGCACAATGGTATAACGATCATCTCGTATCTCGTATAATCATTATGGCACATTTGCATGGTTTTCAGGGGTGGAAAAAGTATTTTTTTGAGTTGAGAGTTTTGCAGAAAATTTTCCAGAAATTATTTTTCACCCTGCTCGGTTTCCTTTGTTCTTGTCGGGGAATATATTCAATATTCCACTCTAATCAATTTCCATTTAATAATCCCCTCTAATATTCACCTGCAATTAATAATCCCCTCTAATATTCACCTGCAATGTCTTAGCAGCACAAAAAAATGAGAAAAAAACAACATAACGAAGGCAATATGACATTAAGAATTATTTCTATTCTTACTCATTAATGCGACCTCGCAGTGTGAAAAATAAGTACGTTATTTTGAGGCACCTCAGGGATATGTGTTTATTCACCTCGGCACTTTGCGCCTCGGTGAATAAATCACATATCCCCTCGTTGCCTCAAAATAACCTATACATATTTCAACATTTTGAGATAACTCTGTTTACTCAACTTACAAGTTACAACTTATTCTACTTTATTTACACTGTACATGCTAACATCAGCAGCTTTTAAATATTTGACAGAAATGAATTCTTTTACCCACCCTGCCATCACAATGACTGGTAAAATGGTAAATATATGCTCTGCAAAGTCTCCAATAAAATGCACATTAAATAGTAAACAAATAAAAGTGATGGAATAAATAAGATGATAGGACACTTAGTTAAGCGTTAGATCCTTACTATGTTTGTGATGTTATTCTGAGTGTGTATCCACACCGGGCAAGCTTGAAAAATATGCCTGGCCACGGTGGGAATCAAACCTACGACCTTTGGAATACTAGCCCAATGCTCTGGCAGCTGAGCTACGCGGTAAGGTCGGTTCGAGTATGTGATATTTCAGAACTGAGTTTAGTTCCTTCGACATGAATGTAATCTAAAAATCATGATTTTTTGCGTTGGTGTTGTGTACTCAGGTGAATACGATGTTTGTGATGTTACTCTGAGTGTGTATCCACACCGGGCAAGCTTGAAAAATATGCCTGGCCATGGTGGGAATCGAACCTATATGACCTTTGGAATACTAGATTACATTGATGTCAAAGGAACTAAACTCAGTTCCAAAATATCACATACTCAAACCGACCTGACCACATAGCTCAGTTGGCAGAACATTGGGTTAGTATTCCAAATGTTATAGGTTCGATTCCCATCGTGGCCAGACATATTTTTCAAGTTTGCCTGGTGTGGATAGACACTCAGAGTAACATCACAAACATGATATTCACCTTAGTACATAACACCAACACAGAAAAAATCAAGATCCTTCATAACTCATTCGTCATAACTCATAACTGTGGTATATATCAGACAACTATTGTGATGTACAAGCGTATGAAAACCAGCTTAAAGCCCATTATTACTGAAGTACAAATAATACAATAATTATGCATTTGTTTTGTTATTTTTGTAATTGTAACATTACAAATATTACAGAAAATTTCTAGCCTTCGACCCAGGTTCCCAGAAAGAAAAAAAATTTTTCCACCCCTGATGGTTTATTGGTTTTATACACGGTGTGCCTCTAAACTGTACAGTACTACGTTCAGTAAGTTACAAAATGTACACTTACAGTAGTTAGACTCCTGTCTTGTTTACTAAAGCTTGTTATTTATATTTTTACTAGATGGTTTCTTCGAATGTGTGGGTATGGGAAATAGACACATTCCAACAAAATGTTCTGTTATTGGGAAATTTGATTGTCCAGGTAGATACTTGTCATTGACATTGTTTTTATACAAACATAATTGTCCAAGACAGCTCGTTCCCTTTTAGGTGATTTGGCTCAGTCAATGACACACAGCCTCAGTATAAATGTGTCAAATCTATGAATCTGTCATTTGACAATTTATGTCCATTGTCGTGCAAGTGCAAAGTGTTGGACAATGTTAATGCGATTAATGTACAATGTATTAAATCTGCATGTTCTATTACACCTGGCCTCTAATTACATGCCCTTTCTTGCAGGTCCTGCTCATGATAATCCGATTATATCTTCAAAAGCATCATTCAGATACCCTGCTGGCACTGATGTTCTCAAAGATGAACCTGGTAAAAACGAAATGTTTTAATGTTTTAATGTTTTAATGTTTACAAAAAATGTACAAAAAAGATCATATGTTGCATTACCTGCAAGTAGCCAAGCTAGTCGTGGCAGGCAATGAATTTAAATGTAGGTAGTTTAAGTAAGTTTAGAAAAATATTTTTACAAATAAGTGAAGGAAAGTATATAAAGTTAATTGATTATGAAAAATATTGTAATTTTAAATACAGTATTACAGATCTAGCATTACAGAGAAAAGGCAAGCAGCTGAAACATCCTTATCTAGTATTCTATCTCAAAAGATTTAGGGTAATTTAAACCATCATAGTTACAATTGGCAATCTTGCTATTATCATGGGCACATCAACATAGTGATTCTCAGTTGTAAGAATTGTAAAGAGGGCCTGGTATATTTTTACTTTTTGAGCGAAGGCCCTGGTCAATACTATTCCAAATTTCCGCACCAAGTCGAGAAAACGAACATTTCTGAAGCTCTAGGCGAGAATATTTTATATAAAAATTATCTTTCTTCGCCGCTCTTGTATTATAATTATGAACCTCAGATGTTTTTTTGAAAAGTTCTTGTAGAGTTGTTGGCGTATCTCCAGTTGATATATCGTATAACATGTTGGCAGATTCTTTGATATACATCATATTAATAGGAAGAGAATTTGAAGAAACAAACAAGGGAATTGCATGATTATCAAATTATTTAAAATACATCAGACGTAAAACGCGTTTTTGTAATATAAGAAGTTTCTTAATGTGAAACTTGGCAGCATTTCCCCATGCAGACAGTCCATATGAAAGGTAAGGTAAAATTAAGGACTTATATATATCTAGTACAGTATGATTTGGAATAAAATATCGCAATTTTGAGATAATCCCAACATTTTTACTAATCTTTAATGCAATATAGTCAATGTGATGCTTCCAACTTAAGTGGCAATCAATAATGATACCAAGATACTTAATATATTCTTTGCATTCGAGTGGTGTGTATTTCTTAGAATTATTATCATACATGCTAATTACTGGATGATAATTTACTGATTTCTGGTGTGGGCGAAAAATAACAAAATTTGACTTTTTTATATTAAGCGTCAGTTTGTTGGCATTAAGCCATTTGCAAACATTATTCAATTCAGAATTTACAACAGATTCAAGTGTTTTCAAGTTTTTATTAGCATATAATAGGTTGGTATCATCCGCAAAAAGAAAAAAATTAAAAACGTTTGATGACTCCGAAATATCGTTTATGTATATTAAAAAAAGTAGAGGCCCAAGGACTGATCCTTGAGGTACTCCACACAAAGTGGTTTCTCTATCAGATACACAGTTTCTAATCACAGTTGTTTGAGAGCGGTTTTTTAAGTAGGAAGAGAACCAGTCATTTACCACTCCCCTAATACCGTAATGATTTAATTTACCCAACAGTATATCGTGGTCTACCGTATCAAAGGCTTTCTTCAAGTCTATAAATATACCGCAGGAATAAAGTTTATTATCCATGTTAGTTTGGATTTTGTTAACAATGTCGAGAATGGCATGTTGTGTAGAATGTTGTTGACGGAAACCATATTGTGAGGGACACAAGATATTTTTCATATTTAGGTATTTGTCTAAACGTTTATACATGATTTTTTCAAAAATTTTATTAAATACCGATAAAAGGGATATGGGTCGGTAATTATTCGGTTCAGTTTCATCCTCCGCTTTGTAAATTGGAATTATTTTTGCAATTTTGAGTTTATTAGGATAAATTCCAGTTTCAATCGACCGATTAAAAATATCTGCCAAAGGTTTGCTCAGAATGTGTTTTGCACATTTAATAATCCTCGAAGGGCATGAGTATAAACCCTCAGCTTTTTTGGTTGGTAGTGTGATAATTTCAAGTTCAATATCTCTTTCAGTTATCGGAATGAAAACAAATTAATCTAGTTGAGATGTGTAGTTAAGGCTATTTGTATGTTGAAGGTAATCAGAATAATGTTTTTCAGAATGAGGCATTTTAGCAGCTAATCTTTGTCCACATGTAGCAAAATGTTTATTCAAGATGTTGGATATATTTTTAGGATCAAATGTTAATCGAGAAGTAGTATCCTGTTGCATGGCACCAATATTATTTTTATTATTACGGCTACGTCCTAAAATTTCCCTTATTCCTTCCCATTTCTTACTCATATTTGTGTGATTCAAGTTGAAATATTTTTCATAGTACAATTTTTTGCTGGCTCGGAGTAAAGTAACAATATAGTTTCTATATATTTTATACTGAGTTACATTATTTGTGTGTGAAATAACTTATTTTTAACTTTAATAGATGCCCTTATTCCTCTAGTTACCCATGGCTTGGATAATTGTTTTGCTTTACGCCTAGAAATGGTCTTGATAGGAGCATGTTTATTTATTAGTTTATTTACTTTATTAAAAAAAGTCGAAAATAACTTGTTAGGATTATTCTCTGGTTCCATTACGACAGAATCCCAATTTATCTCTGAAAGTTCTTGGTTAATAAAGTATCGGAGAATGATGAATAGTCACGATATTTACGTTTTTGGATGTTTTGTCTGACGGTAATGGAATCTAGGATACAAAATTGTGAAAAATGATCGCTTACATCAGATATTATGTTCCCACTAACTAACACATTGGAAGGGTTATTAATAAATATGTTGTCAATTAATGTGGCTGATTCCCCATGGACGGGCGAGGGTTTATCGATGCTAGGGATCATTGAACAGCTTTGTAAATATAATAAAAAATTATGTTGAAATCACCCATGATAAACACATATTTGCCTGTTGATGTGTATTGCTCTAGTTTTTGTTCAAAATACGCTTGGAATGTCTCAGGTGAATTGTGTTGTCTGTATACGACACAGCATATAATATTTTTCTTGCTAGGAATGATAATTTCAATCCAAAGCGCTCGATAAGCTGTATTAGCAGATTTTTCAATAAAAGTATAACTAAATTCATTATTAATATACATTCCAACCCCTCCAGCAGCTAAAGGGGTTGGAACAAATTCAAATGAGTAGTCAGGGATGCTGTAATTAAAACCGTCTAAGTTGGTATCTTTAATGCGTGTCTCTGTGATGCCAATAACACTAAAAGGAAATTTCAATTCGTCTAATATTTGAACTTGTAAATGTTCTAAGTTCTTTCTTAAACTACTTACATTATTATGAAATAAGGAGAAATGATTATTTGATAAACGATGATTACCCTTTTTGATTTTAGTAAAATTCTCAGGAGAATAGTATTTGCAATGAATATGGTGGTTCATCACATTTTGATCGGGGTTAATATTAGAATTTGATCGTATATTTAGATTAAATACGTCAAGATCATAAATACTTGTAAGCTTATTTAATTGTCTTTCAGTTGAAGGTCTGCTAGTCAGAAAGAAATCATTATATATACCGTAGAAAGGTAGTTCACGAAAATTTGACTTATGTACATTAACTTCGTGTTTACTCGTCATCAATTAAACAAACATATGATATAGTCAATGAAAACGTCTGATACTTAGCTTTAATCATTCAGCATTGAGTCGTTGCCAGTTGATTCCTGTTGTATTAAGTTGGTAAGATCTTGTAGTGATTTCATTTTGGTAATTCGTGAATTTTCAGCTTTTCGTAAGCAAATAGAACTGTTTTTGACCCAACAGAACTTGTATCCCATCTTTTGATATTTTTTAGCTTCGTAAAGAAGTGATTGAAGGCGGGGCGTTAGATGGTCATATATATTCACTCGAAAGTCAGGATTGCTGATCGTTCCGATATCAAGCTGTTCGGATGTTACACTAGACGATTCTTTACGAGCAGCCATGACTTTTCTTTTTGCAAGTCGTCGAACAAACTTGCATATTATTGCATCGGGATACTGTGAGACCCTGCGATGAGGAACGCGGTGTGCAATGTCTATGTCTTGAAGAGAGACATCTTCCACGCCCATAGCTGAAAATAGCTTAACACAAAGTTTAGCTGTAGCTTCTGCCGATTCCCTTTCACTGATTTGAGGTACATTAGTTATTTTTATATTATACTGGTAGCTGTATTCTTCGCTCGCTTCAATTGCTTCGGCGATTTCATCACACCTTCTGCTGACCTTATCTAGATTTTTGTCGATGCGATTAAGGTCTTGGCTGGCTTGTTTGCGAAAAGCATGTAGATCGTCGTACTGTTTACTCAAAAATTCTATAGCTTTAGCTTGTTCTTCGCCTTCGAAGTGATTTGGATTGGCGTTATCTTGTGTCTTTTCAATGGCCGTCTTTGCAATACTCATTTGTGTGTTTAAATCTTGACTGACTTTATTTAATTGACTCTTTAAGTCTTGAATCTCAGATCGTAGCAATTGGTTTTCATTCTTAAGTGCTTTTGTTGCCATAACTTAATTCATAAAAATATTTTTCAAAGTTTTATGGCGGAGCTTCAAAGTCATTGACCGTTCAGCTCGAACGGTGCTTCACGATTTTTTGCCGTTCATGTATAGTTCTTTCGAGCTGTGGAAAGCTTGTTTTACTATAGACGAATCTGGTTGCTGGCATATAGATTTAATATAGTTTAGTATCCTTTTGAACATCGGAAACAACAAAGGGAATCTACCTAATTCTGCTCTACTTGCAAAATGACTGGCTTTTCTGTTTACGCCTAGATAGAGTTTGCAGTACTTCAGGTGGGTTTTTTCTGTAGACGAAAAAATAATATCACAAAATCTCCTAAACGACTCTCCAAAATGACCAATTCAAAGGGTCTAAGTTTCAAGATCTCGGAGTCTCGGACCCCTGGGCACCATAGAGCCATCAACTTCTTTCAAAAAGCCTCCTACTTCAAATTCTATTGTACATTAAAAATGTGTATCAGTGAGGAGGCTCAATCAGCATCAAGGGAACAAACAATACATTCATTCCATATGTTGTTTTGTCGAAGATGTTTCAAATATGATTGTGTTCTTCATGCATGGAAACCACTACCAACGCAAGTGAGACGAAAGGTAATTGTACTCTTCGGTAGGTTTGTATGTACAATGTAATCTTTGTCTTATAATGTTTTGGTGGGATTTAATAAGGGACTTATGTTCTGTTGTCCTTATCGATCTTTATATATGATTGCTAAGCAATTAAAAAAAAATCAGTACTTTTCAGAACCTCTTTAAAGGCCCGTTTACACTTGCAATTTTTGCTGCGATTTCTGGTGCGATTTTCTTCTGATGCGTGTGAACGTAAATGAGTTGTGAATGCATCGAGTATATTTAACACACAACAACGGTAACTCCGAATATTGAAAGCATTTTTGTTTTCTACGTTTCGACTATATTTCAGTCATCTTCAGGAATGGATTAAATCACATGCATAACAATTACAGTTAGCTCAATGAAACACCGTTAGTTCACGTGATGCTTTGATGCCATGATTAAGTTCCGATTTTTGTCTTTGTACTGAGCGAGAGCTTCTTTGAATAGTACAGGTAATACAGACCAGTGTTTAGCCTTGCCCAGGATAGAAGAGTTGTTTAGGAGAAATTGCGTCATGTCGAATGAGTCGTTTGTGTTAAGTTTTCCTGTTCCGCTAGGTTCGTCTATATCGAGTTGGAGAAGATTTGTGAGATACTATAATTAAGTATTTTATGAAAATACTCAGTTGTTCCCGTAATTTCGAATATATTTAACATCCACTTGTTTACATCCATCAGAAGAAGAAAATCGCAGCCAAAAGTGTAAACGGGCCTTTAAGGCGAAGCGTGCATTGTTTTTGACGCCCGTCACGCGGCCGCGTGAGCAGATTTTCAAAGCCTGCTTCGCCCGCGCGGGCGAAGCGACTGCAGTGAAAAATTGCCTTTAAGAATTCTTCAGTGGAGAGGCTATCAAGCTGTGGCGGACAATATTGCATGTGGACGGTGGGGGAGTGGCGGTGAATTTTTGTCGACTACATGAAATTTGATAATGAAGTAAAACTTTCATTCTCTAGAGTAGTTAATGGTTAGTCATACTGTTCAAATTGAGACGTTCTCTGACAAAACTATTTTTGATAACGAGTTACAATATCAGCCTATATAGCTGTTCCTAATCTTATAGGGTTACTTGAATTTTGTTGTCTTGTTTAAATAGTTCGAATATTGAGTTTACAAGATGTCAATAAGTAATTAAATAATCTTAAGACTAAAAGATGATGTATTATTAGTAAATGGCTAAATGGATCAAGCTTAGTTAGAAAGTTAATGTAAGCACAAAGTCAAGTCCTCTCAAAGGATTTATAAGAATGGGAGAATGGATAACTTTTACGTAGTTAATAGAATGGGGTGGGTTTGATGACGTGATTGTTGAATAGTCCCAAAGCGGCCTGCTCATGACTAATAATTGAAACAATGATATTAAGTTACTATATCTCAAGCACATATGCATGCCAGTACAGAAGTCTCTATAAACATCAACCTCGTACCCAGGCTTTTGTGCTTGTAGCTGTGAGAAGCCCTGGTTACGAGTGATATACAGTTATACAGTATGTAAAAATGCAGTACAGTCTGTTCACATGTGTCAGCTTACTGTAGCTTTGTTTACACTTTTGTATCCAAATAATGAACGTTATAAACGAAGTGGGAACAACTATATATATTTTCCTGCTTCCAGAGCTAGTGGAATAAATTATCACGATAGCACGTTCATGGTTTGGAAGAACGCAGAACCTACAGTAGTTAAACTGTTTGTATTACGTGCTGCAGATTCTAATGTACGCATGCAACAGCAACTTTTAAAAATGTTTATTGGGATTTAAAAGAACAGTTGTAAAGTATGAATGTCAGTATCACGAGTTTCTATGTGTCAAGGCTGGCTATGAATTATTAATAATTTTCAGAATTTTTTCTTAACTTTATCACGTACCAGAGCGATATGGTCAAACAATAAATGCCCAACTCTTTGAAAAAATTTTGAATGAGGTACTGAACTTTATTATAATGTCTTGTTTTATTTTATTTTATTTGAAATAGCATCCAAGCACAGTTCCAATTTGTTATAATGAGAGGACTTTTCTTTCTTGTTTACAGTCTTTTGTGGAGAATTTTAAGCATCTTAGTATACTGTGGATAAACATGTATCTTGCTCTGTGTTTTAGATATCTGATTACCAACATCCAGGTTGTGACAGCAGTGGTATGCAACAAGGAATGTACACACTGAAACCAGAATTCTGGGAGACACATTTTGATCCTATTCATGCTTTATTAAGAGCATTCAATAGACGAGAATTTCAGTCTGCAATGGATCGATATACTACTCAGTAAGTGTCGACGGTATTCCATTTTGTTGATGCGAAAATTACTGATGCAAAATGTAAATGTACACGCAAGGCGTCTCAATAACATACTGGTTACTTGTTCAAACGAACTGGCAAGTAACAAAGATTGTGAAGAAGTAATAAGTTTCAGTGTTAAAACTAATGTACTGTAAATTCAGCATTAGTCACACAAAATATTGTCTCTGGGAATTTACGTGTGTACGTTCTCAACGATTCATTTAATTTGTTGCTGTAAATTTCGGTGCTCAGACCCTCTTTGCTTGAATTAAATGCTTTTTTGCTTATAATTAATAACATACCAGGTTTTCATGGTTGCAAAGACCTTGTTACAACTTTTAAAATTACTTAGTAAATCAGCTATCTTCATGTTAATCCCCTTAATGTCCGTGAGTATAAATTATCAAACTTGGTTTAATCCATTCTGCAGGGCTCAATATAACGGCCGGTCAACGGACAATGACCGGCCGAAAATGCCTGTTGACCGGTCACTTTATTATCTCTCCGGTCATTTTGACCAGCCAGAATAATGCTGCATTTTCTGCAAGTGACTCCAATTTGTAGCCCATATGATATAGATTTCCCCCAACGCACTATAGTAAGGATAATAACGTTGGCTTTTCACATTTCTACAATGTGATTGGTAAGGTCTTGAACGTTTAAAACGTGAAACAATAAAAGCAATGTCCTGAAACAAATTCTTACGGCTTATTTAACTGTTAGTATATGCGTATTAGTGACCGGTCAAAAACAGATTTTGACCGAGCTAAAGTCAGATTGACCGGTCATTTTGAACGGAGACCAATCGGCCGTTACTTTGAGCCTTGATTCTGCATCACATTTCATTTCTTCTGTTTACGGCAACATAACTTGTCCTATGTGACATCGGCATGGCCGCCATTTCGACCTCTTACTCCAGTACCAAAATCGTTTAATGGACTATTCAGGTATGTAATGTTCAACACGATTATGCTTGTATATTTGGAGATGACTTAATAACCTCTCTGACCTTTCATTACTTTAACTTTTACTACACCTGAATAACTTACTTACACTGGGTTGCTATTCGGATCAGAGTAAAAAAATCCTCTTCCACATGTTTCTGTTCACCATTGCTGTCTTTAGTTTGTCAGGGTCCAATCCAGCAGTGTCCTAACCCAGTACAACCCAACCCCCCTCCCCTACTGCAGTAGCTTTTCCATGAACCTGCATGCTTGTTTCTTTGCTTGTTTTCCAAATGTAATCTCTGCTTACTTTTCTTTTTTGAGACCAAGTTAGCTGCAAGAACCAATGTGCCATTTTGCATGTGGCACACTTCATATTAACTATCAATCTCAAACTCATTAATAATGCATGAGCAAATTAGCCAACCATAATGCTTTATTTTGCTCACATAATAATACTGGATACCTGGTGAAATATATTGGTCCAGTCCTACGACTGGGTCAAAATTAATTCGGTGTCCTACAGTAGGACTGGATCAAAATTTATTCAGTGTCCTTGGACTGGATCAAAATTTACTCACCTCACTTTAAGTATTGATTTATTCGTATGAGATGTCATTTCAAATCCTCAAATTCGAACTGGACTAGATTCAAGTCCTCGCTTTTTGATCCAGATGCGCGGACTTGAAATCTAGCCCAGTCCTTATAGTCGGATTTGAAATATTACGTAGCAAGCTTTCTAACAATCTGATTCGACCTACTGTAAGCAAGGGTGGTGTAATACACACAAGTTTTGTATACATGTACCGTAAAGTTTTGAAAATGTAATGAATAGTATGCTCTTTTGGATTGTTTAGATTACTCCACTGCAAGAAATTACATCAGATGTTATATTTAATATTGTATAAGGTATTGTAAAAGAAAAATTTACTATATATATCATCTTTTATTTCATGTAATAATGTTCAACTATATTAAACGATGTTTTTTCTATCATAGGCCACCTCAAATGTGACCCCATTGTCAGACACCGTTATATATTTAACAGTCCATCTAATAACCTTAGCAGTTCAGTCATCTGCTACATGTTTTCAAATGGTAAGCTAATACTATATCTTTTGTACAGTAACACAATTGTTTGTTTGTTTTGTTTTGCTTTGCTTTGCTTTGCTTTGCTTTGCTTTGCTTTGCTTTGCTTTGCTTTGCTTTGCTTTGCTTTGCTTTGCTTTGCTTTGCTTTGCTTTGCTTTGCTTTGCTTTGCTTTGCTTTGCTTTG
>CACRXK020008553.1:7211-20617 GCA_902702795.2 Paramuricea clavata | reverse complement strand
AACAAAAGTTTTGGATATGATGGAATTAGTACTAACATTGCCAAAATAATTGCTAAAGAAATATCTAAGCCACTAGCACGCATTTTTAACCTAACATTTACATTTGGAAGTATTCCAGACAAATTAAAAGTTGCTTTAGTTACTCCAATATTTAAGGGAAATGATGACAATAAATTTGAGAACTACAGACCAATATCTGTGCTTAATTGTTTTTCTAAATTACTAGAAAAACTTATGATTAAAAGATTAACAAAGTTTATTGATAAAAACAACGTTGATATTATCAAAACACCAATATGGATTCAGAAAAAACAAATCAACAGAACTGGCTATACTTGACTTTGTTAACAAAATAACTAAAGCAATTGATGAAGGTAAATTCACAATTGGTATTTTCCTTGATTTATCTAAGGCCTTTGATACGATTAATCACAAGATTCTGATGAGCAAACTAGAACATTATGGTATAAGAGGAGTAGCCAAAAATTGGTTCGAAAATTATTTACAGAATAGAAAACAAATTGTAAAATATAATGGGATACAGTCTGACGAAATGACTATCAAAAGTGGGGTTCCTCAGGGGGCAGTATTAGGTCCTTTATTATTTCTTTTATATATAAATGATATACAAAGTTGCAGTGAACTAATTTCAATTATATTATTCGCGGATGACACAAATATACTTTATATTCACTCTTGTCTTAAAACTTTAAATGAAATTATTCAAATTGAAATTAACAAAATTTCTGACTGGCTAAGTGTCAACAAACTTTCTATCAATATTACAAAAACCAAATTTGTTCTTTTTAGATCAAAAAATAAAAAATCTAAACACAATGTTAAAATTTCTTTAAATAATGAGGCCATAAAACAAGCCAAGAGTATCACATTTTTGGGAATTGTTATTGATGAATTTTTAACATGGTGTTATCATCTAGATTTAATAGCAAAGAAAATGATCAGATGTGCAGCTATTATTTCCAGAATTCGGCATTTTACAAACTTAAATTCTCTAAAACTCATTTACTACGCATTGGTCTATCCATATCTAATCTATGGTAACCTCATTTGGGGTAATACATACAAATCTCGTATTTCAAAGTTAATAAACATTCAAAAAAAAATTGTAAGATTAATGACTTTTAAGAATTATACTAACCACACTGAACCCATTTTTTTAGAATTGCAAATACTTAACATATACAAAATAAATGATTATTTAACAAGTATTTTTATGTTCAGGTATTTCAATCTTCAAAATTTACCAGAAACATTCACAAATTATTTTTCTACCAATAAGGAAATCCATAACTACAATACACGAAACTCATCATTATTACACAAAAAGTGTAGCAGAACAAATTATACAAAACATACTCTAACTAATAAAGGAATTGATATATGGAATAATCTTCCTTCGAAATATAAAGAAAATAGATCGTATGGGTCTTTCAAGAAAACAATGAAAAATTTCTATCTGCATTTAAAAACAACAAATTAACATCCTTTTCACTAGCTGTAAATTAACTATATGTATATATACTATATTATTCTTTGTTAACATACTTATTTTTCTCCATTTCTATTGTAAAATTTTAAACATAGCTTATCATTATATCTTAGTAATTGCTACTATTCTCCCTTTTTTTTTCCTATCCTTACTACAATGAAAAACACTCGAACTGGCACCTTATATATGTTATAGTTATTTAATTTGAATTTGTATCTAGGGACCTTAAAAAAAAGCCTTTTGGTTTCTAGTAGGTTCCTAGCCCTAAAAAATTTGTAAATAATGTATGTTGTTAAATGTTATATTTTGGGCGAAAATTAAAAAAAAAAAAATATTAAGGGACCGTTCACTATTTATGACTGGGGGTGGGCTGGCAAAATTCAATTAACTAAACAAAATGTTTTACCTTTTCCACAAAAAAAATTCAATGACTCCCTACATGTGAATTCTAAAAATAGTAACCCCCCCCCCCATCACCACCACCGATGTATACATAGACACATGACAAGGCATCAAGATCTACATTTACTTGTGCTTGATAATAAATTCTGACTTAAAAATTAGAATCCAGTTTCAGTGTATTTTCTACACTGCAAAGAATTGTTTTGCTATAGCACACATTATGCACTTACTGAATGAGTGAAATCCATTTATCAAGTGAAATCCTAGTTCAAGTCAATTCTGAGCAGAGTCAAACATCTGAGTCACATAAAAAAGACAAAATTGAATAAAATTCACTATCAAATAGGGTTCAGAGTATGATTAGGGTTACAGTGCCATAGGAAGCTCTTTTTTATTGGGGGCTGAAAGCAAGAGCTGAAGGTCTGAGGAAATTTTTAGATTTAAAGTCTCTGAAATGCTATTCCTGGACTTTGGGGAAGATTTGACAGAATTCTGATGGTCAGAAAACTGTACTTTAGTATGTCGAAATTTGCAGGTTAGTAGTACTAAATGGGTGACACGGTGGGCATAAAAGACAGTGAATTTGGCCAAGTACATATAACTTTCTCTCGTTAGTTTGGAATATCACGAAACTCCCTCACAGGATAGAACT
Source organism: Paramuricea clavata (assembly GCA_902702795.2). Taxonomy (NCBI): domain Eukaryota; kingdom Metazoa; phylum Cnidaria; class Anthozoa; order Malacalcyonacea; family Plexauridae; genus Paramuricea; species Paramuricea clavata. The sequence goes on along the minus strand of CACRXK020008553.1, from coordinate 18,053 downwards.
TAACATTCCTAAAAATCGTATGTTTTTTGTTTTTCGATTTTGTTACATTTTGGCGGGAAAATGACGTGCCAACTTTGGCGCCAAAAAATTCAACACGAGCTAAGAACATGCTAGTAACTTTTTCGAAAAGATTGTCCTATAAGGATCTCAAAACTGTAAAAAAATTAAAAATACAACAAGGTAGTGCGAACATATGGCGATTCAAAGTTCTATTTTTACTGAAAAATCAGCCATTTTGTTACTAAAAATAGATTTTTTTCGAACTTTGAATCGCCATATCTTCGCACTGCCTTGTTGTATTTTTAATGTTTTTACAATTTTGAGATCCTTATAGGACAATCTTTTCGAAAAAGTTACTAGCATGTTCTTTGCTCGTGTTTATTTTTTTGGCGCCAAAGTTGGCACGTCATTTTCCCGCCAAAATGTAACAAAATCGAAAAACAAAAAACATACGATTTTTAGGAATGTTAAGTTCTATCCGGTGAGGGAGTTTCGTGATATTCCAAACTAACGAGAGAAAGTTATATATACTTGGCCAAATTCGCTGTCTTTTATGCCCACCGTGGAAGGCATATTTATATTGGTAATAACTTCATTCTTTGCAGTTTGTCATGGATAATGTAGCTGCTTCAAATGAATCAATTGTCAGTATTTTAAAAGTAATTGTCAGTATTTTAAAAGTATTTTCTTTATATTTATTTGTGCTATATTATAAAAATATATAAAATATTTTTCCACATTGATACATAGTTATACCAACACTTGTTGAAATTGGGAAAACTCAAAATTGTCAAAAAAACACTGATCTCCGGGTGTGACACGTTTTCTCTTTTTCAAATTTCCACTTGCTTGATATAACTTTATATCAACACAAAAAATATTTTATATTGTTTGAATGTCAATAAATGAATTGTGATGTGAATTATAATATCATATGTTTATATATAATCATTTTAGTTGATGGAATGACTGAACAAATATGGATTCTGTCTCGATCCCATCACGAAGTATACTATGATGGACAACATTGGGCAGCACTTCCTTGAGCATGTGATACAATTGGTCAAATCTGGTCAAAAGTTTGTGTTAGATAACATCGACTGGGAGGAGAAAGCACACAATGTTAGATCAGACAATCAGAACAAGAGTGTGCATGCAGTAGCTACAAGCATTGTTTTTGATTGCATCCCCATTGACAATTTGCCTGATGATGATGGTCCACATAATTTCAATTGGTAATGCAGAGTTGGATGTGATAAGAAGTCGATACATGATTCTTTTGGCAAGACTTCTCTTTGAACAATTACCAGAATTCTGTGTTTTTTGAAGCTCATATACCAAGTGTCACTTATTGCAAGTATTCTGAACAAACATGCTTGAAGTCTGAGGTGTACTCTGAATGTGTAGATGTGCTGGACCAGCTTGAGAATTGGACGTATGAGATCCATTCTACTGCTTGACTGTGTTATGTGGTGTCAACCTTTAATGTAACCCCTGTGCCGGCAACACCTACAATTGGAAACTGTTCAAGGCCTGATCAACCAGCATCACATTTCCCTCCTGTTGCATTAAGGGATAAAGATACCCTGTTATAGTGGTGATCAACTAACGAGGGTCCGACTTGCAGGTTGCAAAGACCTCCAGGTTGGTTGCCATTCAGCTAGCTGACTTGACCACCTGTACTCTTTCTGCACTGTTGACTGGCATATGAAGAGATGTTTCTTGAAGGTATTTATGAAGATAAATAGGAAGTAGATGTGTCATAAAAGTAGCCAATCTAAATTACCAGGGCCTCCCAGATAAATTTTGGGGCCCTTGGCAAATTTTCAATTTGAGGCCCCTATTTTTTTTAAACACCTTTAGTGGCCCCCTTTTGCCAATTTTGGGAGCCCCTTTAACTAGGAGCCTGGGGTAATAGACCTAACTATGAGCCTTGTAGTAATTTACGAAGTAAACTGACACATGTGCCTCTACATCGCAAGTCTTTATCACATCATGCCCACAAATCATCAGCAACAGCTGAGAAAATTATTATGGCAGACTTGTGAACTTTGAGGCCTTTTAAGCAAGTGGATGGGAGAAGATTTGAATTTTTTGGGCATATTTCTCACAATCCCACTTCTCCATTTGATTTAGATACCTTTGGAACGTGGGTGAACAGGCACAAAAGTAACATCTTAAAACATTTTCCTCTTTCCGAAGATGATTTAGAAGAGGGTACAAGTTCAGAAACTGATGATGGGTACTAAAATGTATGTGGCATTTATAGTACATATAAGCACAATACTTGACAATGCCAAACATATGGACAAACAGATTACTATAGTAAACAATATTCCCACCTTAAATGTGAAACTATGAGGTTGTGTTTTCTACCAAACCAATTATGTACCAACAACATTTTAGCAAGTAATAGACACTTCCCGAATTTGCTTGAATGCACACGAAACAATAGCTTGGAATCGAGGCGGACAATTAATCCATTGGAAAACTATACTTATTTCCAATGGATTACATTGTCCGCCTCGATTCCAAGCTATTGTTTCGTGTGCACTCAAGCAAATTCGGGAAGTGTCTATCATTAATAATTAAGGGATGTGTTTATTATTATTCCATCTGAATTAGCAAAAAACACAGCTCAGTGTGACCACAGAATAGAGACTATACAATTTCAGAACCATCCTCAGAGATACGAAAAACTACTTTCATATTAATCCGACACTACAATCGAGCAACAAAAAATTTGTTGGCTCAAGCGGGATTTGAACTCGCATCTTCAGGTATCTAGACCACCACTCTACCTATTGAGCTATCGAGTCAACAGGGATTGGTATGGAGTCTTGTCCAATTTAAGTGCACAAAATATTTTTGTGACGACTAATGCTTGTCTTAGAGGACGTGCTCGATTGCAGTGTCAGATTAATATGAAACTAGTTTTTTCGTATCTCTGAGGATGGTTCTGAAATAGAATTGAAACACTGCGTGTCCTCTAAGACAAGTGTTAAGTCATCACAAAAATATTCCGTGCACTTAAATTGGATAAGATTCGCTACCAATCCCTGTTGACTTGATAGCTCAATACGTAGAGCGGCGGTCTAGATACCCGAAGATGCGAGTTCAAATCCCGCTCAAGCAAACAAATTTTTCATTGCTCGATTGCAGCATCAGATTAATATGAAACTAGTTTTTCGTATCTCTGAGGATGGTTCTGAAATAGAATTGAAACACTGAGCGTCCTCTAAGATAAGCGTTAAGTTGTCACAAAATATTTTGTGAACTTAAATTGGATAAGACTCACTACCAATCCCTGTTGACTTGATAGCTCAATAGGTAGAGTGGTGGCTTCTTGGTTTTTCCTATGATTTTGGCATAACCGTAATTAGTCATTATTGCAATGGTTCTAGTCAGTGCACTTATGAGAGGCATCCATAATCTTTAAAACGGCAAGGGGGATGCCTCTAATAAGTGCACTGGCTAGAACCATGGCATCAGCATTTTGATGAAGTTATGGTGTGACAGCGGTTATGTTTTTTTGGCTGAGTGGATCTTCTGTGTGCCTTTAGTCTGTCGTGTGACTGAGTCAGTAGTTTGGCTTTCCAAGGCACAACATGGAGCCACCTTATTTCACAACTCACTATCATGAAGTACAGCTACAGTGTTAGGGGAAACTCTAACACTGAAACCCCTCCTGTGTGAGAAAACCCAGAGTAACCGAATCTAACCTTCGATATCAATGTAATCTAATAATCATGATTTCTAATCTAATAATCATGATTTCTCATGACAACCTATATAAGAACATGATTAGCCTGAATTATCAATAACTCCAAAATATATTAATCCATTAAGCAGCCCATTGTACCTTACTTTATTATTTTACTCTGTCTTACACAAGATTATTTTACTGTCTAATGCCAGACGATTTTACTGGATTGGATTGTGTTTTTCTGAACCTTTCCACAGTTCACTGCACAACACCTTTTGACACTCCTATCTTTGCAGCAACTTGTTGCTGTGATAAACTCATTAATGAGAGCAATAATCTGTCCTCTAACTCCCATTCTTCATAATCTGCTGCACATGCGTGTAGAGGATTAGGAAACTTATTTTGAAATTATATATTGCAAAATATTTCACCAAGGAAATATGGGAGACAATTTCAGATCTCAATGTGTATGTTCAAGTAGCTAAAGCAAGTATATTTTTCAGAAGATACACACTTCGCAAGATTTTGCAAAAAATTGGGACTGGACTCATTCTTTTGGCACCTAGTTAGTGTATGTTGCAGCATAGGTGTGGTAGGTCAACCATGGTTTTCTCATGGTCAAGTGACTTAAGCAACAACAATCTCAGACAAGTGTCAATACTTTTCCAAAAAGATCTCATATCTTATTGCATTCCAGCCCTGTTCTTTGCTATATCTCGATTGTTGTAATGCAAAATGGCCCTTTCCATCCCTTCCAGCTCTCCCAGTCTCCTGTAAATAGGCCTTCATACTGCATGGTGGACCAATATAAATGACATTGCAAATGGATGGTATGTCTACACCATAGAAATAATAGATATAGAATGCGTACTTGATCACGAATCATGTCTCCACTTTTTCTCATGCGTGCCCTTATAAATCCGCCATGTTGAATTTGACTAGGAGTGCAAAATACAAAGTATAAACAAAGCTAAAACTAGTAAACTACGTTTTCATCGTCAAAACGTTTTGTCTTGTCTAATTTGTAGTTTGGGGATAGATTTTGAGTTCTTTGAAGGCACAAACTGTCACAGCAATTGTGCAGTTACAAAAACGGTGAAAATAATGCAGCCTTGTAAAAACAAAGTAGTTTCGCGTAAATATAATTTACTCATAAAACATTTTTGCATGCTCTGAACGTCACTACTGCACTGTTTTCCTAATATTTTATAAGATTACAAAATAATAGTTCTTTCTTTGTCGGCGGGTTTCGTTTTTCATAAATGTAAACGAAGTGTTTCACATGTTCTTGAAACAAAAGTATTTAGTTGTTGATAAACTGTAAATTGTCTAAATAATTGTCGAGAAAAGATAGGAGTACGCATTCTATATCTATTATTTCTATGGTCTACACCCATCCCCATGGCAACAGTAGCAAAGATAACTCTAACAGTGCTAGTGCCAGAACACAGTTGTCACAGGATTTGTTCTTTTATCTGTTGGTTTGAGAGGCATGAACCTGTGCAAATAGCATGTTCTCGGGGATTTCTAGTGCACCATCGTTTAATACCCAACAAAGATTCAAACAGTTTGTATGCATGTCCACACCATCTCAGGGGAATATAAATGACTGTCAGTGGATAATCAGTTCTATCTTTCAACAAACCTTTAGCAATTGGATAAAGAATACCTTCCACTGAATCAACTTCTTGCCCGTGATGAAAAAATGTTTCATCATAAATGTTCTTTCTGTCCAGATTCCAACAACGTTCCTATAGCTTTTTAAGCCTAGTGAGTCATTGATGTACTCTTGGTCTTGCAGGTTTGCAGTTGCTGTCATGGCAAGTGTTGGTACTTCAGCCTACTGTAATCAGTTCTGAATCACTACCCCTATAAATAAACAAAACCAAAGGCATATAAAATTAATGGATATACCATATCACATTCCATAATGTTTATTACATGTTTTTTTTTAGAATATAATCAACAAATTAAAATTAAATAAAAGTGCTGACTTACTTACCACTCTAATATACAGTGAGCTTTGTTGATTACAATTGTGCATATATTATCCTGATATGTCTTGTTCTTCAGTAACTCTTGTCTGTATTTTCAAGAAATGAATGACTCTGGGTGCAAGAAGACGATGTGATAGTAACCAATGTGTAGTTTCCGTTCCTTGCAAAGGCGAATGCCACTTGAGCACAGACAGGCAATCTGATTGCTTATCAGAGTGTTCAATGGCAAAACTACAATGACAATAGTTGTCGCCATAGACATATCCATGCTCCAGAGAGAAGCGCCATCATCTTGTTTTAATATTGCCTTCACAAACATCAACACAGGAATAAGATAAAAACTACAGACCTTCCATAGCCAGTAGGTAGAACACAAAGCACGTCATGTTTGAGATATAAATACTCGGCATAGAACTTGCTTTGGTTTCAAAATAGTATTGTAATATACACTATTAGAAACTGCAAAATGCAAGCACAAAAGGAAAGTGATGTAGTCCAACATGGCGGGCGATGTGAATAGGACAATTAATTGAAATTTGATCCACAACTTTGATAATAGGACACCCATTGTATTTGGCAGCAGTTCCATATTTTAACAATGTGTCATACAAAACACAAAAATACTTTTACAAACTGCTCAACAGTATCCAGTGTTAATTAAAGCCATTGACTAATATAACACATACCCATGAGATTTTTGGTTATAAATTGCCTACCTTTGTAACAGTTGACAATTGTACCAATTAATTAATTTTTCATATTCATAATACGGTCATTGTTATCTATTATTGCCACAAACTAAGTTGGTGATTTGGTGATTCTCAAACTTTTTCTCTCACTCCTGGTGCATTGCAATTGAATAATAGTTTTAAAGTGGAAGCATGTAATATGATATGCTACTCACAACACCCCCTCAGGTAATAAATCATTAACAGGTCACATGACCAGCCTTTACAAGGGTTTCCATCCCACTGCGGAGGCCCTTGCTTGCAAGGTTGACGTCACAGTGGCTTGCATGAAAAACACAATAAATGGAAGGTTGAACATTGTTAAATATATATAACTTAAAAAGCACAATCTGGCATGAACTTCTAAGCTGTTAAAATTGACATCTTTTACATCGGCAATCAGTTCATCAGCTTTTCTATGGTAGATACAGTTTTTAATATGTCATATATGTCAATATGATTTAAGGAGAAAATAACATCACAATAACTTGTAAGCAGTGGTGTAGCTAGCGGTCATGCTGGTCATGCTGAGCACGACCAAAAAATTTCCCCAAAAATAAAGAATTTCTTTCCGCTAAAATTCAAATTCAAATCTTTTAGCTTTTCGAAGCTTTCACAAGTACTTTAGACAAGATTTTGCTATATTATGTCATTTTCGGCAAAATATTGCTCATTTGCATACGTTACCTAGCAACAAACATGGCGAGTTCGTGTGAATTTCGTGTGTACATCATGTTCCATGCATTTCGTGGTCTAGTCATGCCCTCTGAAATCAGCACGAATTGTCCCAAACAACCGTAAGTATTCGCTTATTTTCGGCTTCCATCTGCCGGACTACAAGTAATATATTTTATAGTAGAAATACTGGCAATCTGATTGGATAATGGCAACTGCACATGCTCAAATGCGCTGTTTCGCAACATCTAGTCATGCTCATTTTCCAGAGCATGACTTGAGCCTTTGTCCTTTGATACAGTCTTTCTTTTCGAGATAATTCATGCTCAAATTAGTCGAATACTCCGTTCAGGTGTCAACTGATCAAGGTAAGTGATTTCGTGTTGTATTAATTTGCATTTTTATAGCTTCAGGAAGCGTGACAGCTTCCACAGAGGCAGATATTATAAGTGATATGCTGAACAAACCTTTCTCTGACTCTGCTCGTCAACAGGCGAGCAAAATATAATTGTAACACAATGGCCAATGCCGAATTTACAATCGACCACTGGAGATAGAAGCTCTCAGGAGAGTTGATACACAAAGAAAGATTGGCTTTGTGGTAGTTTTACTTGTTTAACCAAGAAGGCAATATTTTGCTGGCCATGTTTATATGCACCTATCAATGTTTATAAGCCCCAGAGGTTGGGGGTTGGGCATATGTGGGGTACTGGGGCATTTGATTTTGTGAGCAATTTTTCAATCAAATGCCCCACCGTCGGTCAATAAATATTGGTCAAATACCCCACCATTTTGCAATAAATACTATATTAATAAAAGTCATTTGGTTCAAATTGGCCTAACTCAGAGGCCCACCAAGGGGTTATGACCGACAGGTGACATTCCTTAAAAAGAGGTGACAGACTATGTACAAAAGAGTGACAAACGACAGCTTCTGACCGGGAAAAAGCAAGAAATTGTGATTTGTGTTATGGGTCAAAAGTGACAGTGACATTTATTGCTATAAAACAAGCGACAAAGCAGCTACAAAATGAGTGACAAACAACCGGGTTACATGGGCCTAAACTCTGGCCCAAAATGCTAATCCAAATCCCCAGGGTGGGGATGCAATTGATTATAAAATACCCCACATATGCCGACCCCCTCAGGGGCTTAACATTGATAGGTACATTATTATAGTCCCTTGAAATTATATCAGGGAATATTAGATTTATACGGGAAATATCTACATGAAAGTGGTGATCTCAAAATAAAATTTAATATTTCTTTTACCATAATTACCAATACCAAAGTTATACACCTGTACTCTAAAAGCTCACTCACACTCAATGAGTGGAGGTTTAATCTGAGCTTACCTTGAGTGTCAATGTTGTTTTTGAATAGGTGGAGGGTGAGTAGTCACATAGTAAGGTTCGACACTAACTATGACACTCAAGAGAAGCTCTGATCAAACCTCCACTCGTTGAGTGTGAGTGAGCTCTAGCTTAGCTAAAATACAGGCAATAGGGGAAATATCCACTCAAATGTGGTGACTCGATATAACTATTCCTGGGGAGATAACCACTTCACTTAAATGTGGTGAACCAAAATATAATTTCATATCTTACTTTTGCTATAAGGTCTATTAATTTTTTAAATAAAATGACCAGAGTTATAAGGGAAATATCCACTCAATGTGATGAGCCCATGATACAACTCTTCCTGGGGAGATATTAAACCACTTGAATGCATGTGGTGACCCCAAAATATAATTTCATATTTTACTTTTTTAATAGATGACCAGAGTTATATGGGAAATATCCACTCAAATGTGGTAGCTCATGATATAACTTTTCCTGAGGAGATAACCACTTGGCTTGAATATGTGGTGACCCTAAAATTTAATTTCATATCTTAAGGAGGCTCCCTACAGTTGCGTGCGGGATGTTCGCGGGACCAGTACGTGAACTATCCCACGCAACCGCATGATCAAAACAAAACAAAAATTGACCACGCTTTTTTTAAAAAATAAAGTTATTTCTGAAAGGTTTCTAATGGAAAAAAGTGTTGAATAATACTTCGTTTTGAGTGCCAAATTACTTACGGGTCAATACAGCAATTCTACATATGATACGAATATCACTAGACCAAAAAATAGCTACGTAACAATATTTTTTAATTTTTTAAAATATACACTGTCAACTGTAAAACATTTGCAAAATTGCATACAAACGTTTAAAAAGTTGTTTACTTCTCAAGAACACGTTCACGTTTTTAGTCGTGTTTCTACAAGATTGAAGTGATTATATGTAAACAGAAAAATATTTCAGTTTCATGGCCTAATTGTTCATTTTTAGCAAAAAGTACAAAACCAAACATGAAACAAAAAAACACGTCCACCTGTTAATAGGCTGTTACAGCTCATACATTGAGTTAACGGCTCAACCTTGTTTTCACCGATTTGATCCTTCACAATAATAAATTACCTTGGCTGTCCATAGCACTCAAATAAATCGAAAAGTTGACAAAAACAAAACAGTAAAAATAAAATTGCCGCTCGATTTTGCTGAATGAAAACTCGTTCTGCGCCCGCGTACAATCTTTTACTAGTCAGCGACGCTTTTCAATAGGGGAATTTCTCGAGTTACACGAGGCTATTTTCTAACTTTATTTGCATTTTACTCATTAGTTTCATCGGTGACCTATCTTCAAATTTTGACCACGAATTTATTTTGCGGTAAATTATATAAATTTCAATTTTTAAAAAAATCTGTAGTGTGGAAATTTCACAATAAAATTTTCACTTTTAAAAAATCACACACTACAGAATTTTTTTAAACTTTCACCACAGTTGCAGAGCATCATTCCCTATTGATATATGAAATAAAAAATATAGGTCACCGACATCGTTTTTGAGATAGCGGCACATTTATGGGTTAAATTGGAAGGCTTTATGCTGTCATCATGTTGCCATGGGAACATTGGCGTTGTCGAAATCTAGTTCGAAATATTCCTTAGGTGACCAATATTGCCACCAAGTCGAAAAGAATTCGCGTTCTGCACGAATAAGCCTGTTTTACGGAATTATTGCTTAAACAAGAATAACTGTAGGGAGCCACCTTAATTGCTTAGATTGCTAGGAGGTCTATTAATTTTTTTATTAGATGACCAGAGTTATAAGGGAAATATCCACTCAAATGTGGCGAGCCCATGAAAGAACTTTTCCTGGGGAGATAACCACTTGAATGTGGTAACTCCAAAATATAATTTCATATATTTCTTTTACTATATAAGTTTTAGTTTTTTATTAGATGTCGACCAGAGTTATATGGCAAATATCCACTCAAATATGGTGGCTCAATTTCAATGTTATTCTTTTACTATTTGTATATTAATTAGACTTGCACAGAAAAAATTGCCGAGTCTTCACCTCACCGGTAGAGAAAGTTTGTCTTGCATTTACATATTAGTCAATGGCTTATTGTATGCTTTTACCTACTTCTTTTTCGTTGGAAATGATGAGTGTCGTTCTAGTGCAGCATCATAACTTTTGATCAGTGGCGGCGCCAGCCTTTTAAAAGTGGGGGGGATTTTCGAGCGGTGAAGGCGCGAGACACTTCTAGGGGGATCCGGGGGCATGCCCCCCCGGAAAATTTTTGAAATCTAGAGTCCCTGAAATACGATTTCCTGCATTTTCAGGGTGAGATTCAGAATTCCGAAAATTATAAAGTAAACAAAACACACGATTTTTTCATGA
>CACRXK020008552.1:2686-20617 GCA_902702795.2 Paramuricea clavata | reverse complement strand
GCCCACAGCTATTGTGCCGCACATAACATGATTTCAAATAACTTCGAGCTGCTGCCATCTAAGTTTTCTTAATTTCTAATATAATCGTCTACCAAACATATAGTGATATTTTTTTAATCTCTCCCCCATTTCTTTTATATCTCCGCCCCCCCCTGGTCAACTTGGCAGTACTGTACTATTCTACATGTGAACAATAACCCGAATAGTATCATCTACAGTGACTACTACACATGCACACAAAGTGATTTCAAAAAAATTTCGAGATGCTTTTAACTAAGTCTTATCAATTTTTAAGACAACCGTCCACAAAATATATTGAGACTTTTTAAATCATTCCCCTCCCCCCTTATTTCAATGTTGAAACCTACTGTATTTATCCAAAACGAACATAAGGTGACACTAGCACCGCAACTGTGTCACTAGCAGTTGAAATTTAACATATGATGTTGGAATTAAACTATATTGTAGTGCCTAACAACATTTAGTTCATATTTGTGGGGATATCTATTGTTCTCAATAGGGTTTTATTTGGGTAAGAATCTAAAAGCAAGGGGAGGGGATTTGATATCTCCACAGGGAAAAGCGGGGTTGATGAATAGAATTGAATGCCTAATTAAAAATGCAAGGTATCTAACTCCATAGTGACCCCTTTTGGAGGTCACTATGGAGTTAGATACCTTGAATTTTTAACCAAACTCAAACCCCACATCTCTCCTTTTCGACTAGAAAACGCTGCACGTCTCTGAGTCGAGAAAGAGACAACAGCCGTGTACCTCGAAGCCCATCAAACTCTACCTTTGGGTAGAATATTTATCATTCGGTGCACGAGGACTAGCTGAACCGACCATCAAACTTGCTTGTGCAAGGAATTTATACAGTAATATCTGCTCTTTCGCTTGTGGGACGCGAAATGATATACTACGCATGCTCAACCACATTAAAGCGTGTTTAATGCGCATGTTCAACCTTATTTCGTCCCACAACCTCCCAAGGACAATAGAAAATGGTCGGTCTTTCATTGAAATTCAAGCCTCGGCGCTGCACGCCTCGGTCTTGAATTTCAATGAAAGACCTCCCATTTGGTTTTTATCCTGCAAATAAAACCCTGTTGAGAACAACTTGAGAATCTCTGCCTCGACAAACCCGTACAAATCTTCGTTAGCTCTTCTCGGTTGTATGAGCTATTTCAAACATATTTCATCGTAATTGTGGTTGGTGAACGAATATTTAATCACTTCTCATTGATAGTATACAGTAGTGCGACACGAGAATTGATGCATATCAAAATAGCCCTGTTTGTTTTTATTACAACCATGGTAATTCAAACTCATTTAAAGAAAATACATATCATAAAGTAAATTTCATTGTGGGTCAATCCTTACAAATATGAACTAAGTTAGTTAGATACCTCAAACGTCGGCTCTTAGTCAGATAAATCCCTCGGGGCCTACGGCCCCTCGGGTTTGTATCTGACTAAGAGCCTCCGTTTTCGGTATCTAACTCTTACTGAAATCGGGGGAAGGGGTTTGTCTCAAATATTTTGTGGACGATTGCCTGAAAATTGGGGAAAATCGAGCACAGGTTTTGGCTATTTACTGCATAATATTTTCTTTGGCAGCACTTATGTTAATGTTACGAACAAAATTTGCATAACATATTTGGACTCCATAGTATACATGCCGATATACAAGTATTATATTATGCGATAGTTTGTCCAAGTTAAGTTAAAATCCATACCTTCCCGGCATCTAACGTTCCTTCGCAAGCTTGCTTTCGATTCGAAAAAGATATATTGATAATGAAGAATGAATATCATGCAACCATCACAAATCAAGATTTTTCTATTTTAAAGTACTATGTAAATTCAAGAACAACGCCAACATGTAAACAACCTCGTTCTCAAACTGGGAATTAGCCATTCGGATTAGTTTAATTAATGTATATGCATGGGCTACCTGTTTTCGCTCCAAATTCAAATTTTAACCACGCGTTACCACGCGTTACCATACGCGTTACCATACGCGTTACCACTAATATCAAACAGTTATTATTGCTACAATAAAACTTCCGCAGTGAAAGTTCATTTCTAATGGTTCAAAACTACAAGATCGATATGCAAGCAATTACTAACAACGCGTTACTATGAGTTGCGCACGCGTTACCACGCGTTACCATCTTTTATTTTAAAAAAACTACTATATACATTTTATTAAAAACTTGACGGTAACGCGTTGCGTTTATCAACAAAATACCATAATGAATAGAATTACTAGGCGTTAACGCGTATGGTTATCTGAGATAACGCATGGAAATGTATTGTTTTAGTAATAGAAAAGCCAAATAGACAATTAGTACATGGTAACGCATATGGTAACGCGTGGTAACGCGTGGTAACGCGTCGTAATGTGTTCTGTTCGTAATAGAAAAGCCATATTATAAAACTATTAGTACATGGTAACGCATGTGGCAATGCGTGGTAACACGTTGCTCTAGTAATTTATATTTCAAAAGCCATATTAAACATTAGTTTATGGTAACTTGAATAAATTAAAACTTTTACCCCACCAAGTAATCAAAAATTAATTAAAAAATGCTTATAGTTTCATCAACATTCAATTATCCATTAATTAACTTGAGTAACTAAAGTATTATTAATCCATGTGAAGTTATAGGACTTTCTCTAAGAACTATGCACGGTTAATTCTCTAATTTAACGGACAGATCCAAGGATGTACTCGACAGGCCTACCACCCCCCCCCCCCTACCCCATCCGGCTCAGAGGAAGACTTGATATGGTACCATTATACAACGTAGAGATCTTTGTATGGGCCTAACAATACTATCCAAATTATAGTGAATAGTAAGACGCTTCTATTACTTCACAAAAATTCCTTAAATATTTAATCCTTGCCCCCACACCTCTGGGAATTAAATTCTCCTCCCCCTTCCTCCCCCCGCCCACAGCTATAGTGCCGCACATAACATGATTTCAAATAACTTCGAGCTGCTGCCATCTAAGTTTTCTTAATTTCTAATATAATCGTCTACCAAACATATAGTGATATTTTTTTAATCTCTCCCCCATTTCTTTTATATCTCCGCCCCCCCCTGGTCAACTTGGCAGTACTGTACTATTCTACATGTGAACAATAACCCGAATAGTATCATCTACAGTGACTACTACACATGCACACAAAGTGATTTCAAAAAAATTTCGAGATGCTTTTAACTAAGTCTTATCAATTTTTAAGACAATCGTCCACAAAATATATTGAGACTTTTTAAATCATTCCCCTCCCCCCTTATTTCAATGTTGAAACCTACTGTATTTATCCAAAACGAACATAAGGTGACACTAGCACCGCAACTGTGTCACTAGCAGTTGAAATTTAACATATGATGTTGGAATTAAACTATATTGTAGTGCCTAACAACATTGAAATCGGGGGAAGGGGTTTGTCTCAAATATTTTGTGACGATTGTCTGAAAATTGGGGAAAATCGAGCACAGGTTTTGGCTATTTACTGCATAATATTTTCTTTGGCAGCACTTATGTTAATGTTACGAACAAAATTTGCATAACATATTTGGACTCCATAGTATACATGCCGATATACAAGTATTATATTATGCGATAGTTTGTCCAAGTTAAGTTAAAATCCATACCTTACCGGCATCTAACGTTCCTTCGCAAGCTTGCTTTCGATTCGAAAAAGATATATTGATAATGAAGAATGAATATCATGCAACCATCACAAATCAAGATTTTTCTATTTTAAAGTACTATGTAAATTCAAGAACAACGCCAACATGTAAACAACCTCGTTCTCAAACTAATAATTAGCCATTCGGATTAGTTTAATTAATGTATATGCATGGGCTACCTGTTTTCGCTCCAAATTCAAATTTTAACAACGCGTTACCACGCGTTACCATACGCGCTACCACTAATATCAAACAGTTATTATTGCTACAATAAAACTTCCGCAATAAAAGTTCATTTCTAATGGTTCAAAACTACAAGATCGATATGCAAGCAATGACTAACAACGCGTTACCATCAGTTGCGCACGCGTTACCACGCGTTACCATCTTTTATTTAAAAAAAACTACTATATACATTTTATTAAAAACTTGATGGTAACGCGTGGTAACGCGTTGCTTTATCAACAAAATACCATAATGAATAGATTTACTAGGCATTAACGCGTATGGTTATCTGAGATAACGCATGGAAATGCATTGTTTTAGTAATAGAAAAGCCAAATAGACAATTAGTACATGGTAACGTGTATGGTAACGCGTGGTAACGCGTGGTAATGTGTTCTGTTCGTAATAGAAAAGCCATATTATAAGACGGTTAGTACATGGAAACGCATGTGGCAATGCGTGGTAACACGTTGCTTTAGTAATTTATAATTCAAATTAGCCATATTAAACATTAGTTTATGGTAACTTGAATAAATTAAATCTTTGACCCCACCAAGTAATCAAAAATTAATTAAAAAATGCTTATAGTATCATCAACATTCAATTATCCATTAATTAACTTGAGTAACTAAAGTATTATTAATCCATGTGAAGTTATAGGACGTTATCTAAGAACTATGCACGGTTAAATCTCTAACTTAACGGACCGATCCAAGGATGTATTCGACATCCCTCCCCTCCCCACCCCCCCAACCCACCCGGCTCAGAAGAAGACTTGATATGGAACCATTATATAACGTAGAGATCTTTGTATGGCCCTAACAATACTATCCAAATTATAGTGAATAGTAAGACGCTTCTTTTACTTCACAAAAATTCCTTAAATATTTAATACTTGCCCCCACTATATTCTCCTCCCCCCCCCTCCCCCCACCCCGCCCACAGCTATTGTGCCGCACATAACATTATTTCAAATAACTTCGAGCTGCTGCCATCTAAGTTTTCTTAATTTCTAATATAATCGTCTACCAAACATATAGTGATATTTCTTGGATCTCCCCCCATATCTTTTATATCTCCCCCCCCTGGTCAACTTGGCAGCACTGTACTATTCTACGTGTGAACAATAACCCCAATAGTATCATCTACAGTGACTACTACACATGCACACAAAGTGATTTCAAAAAAACTTCGAGATGCTATTAACTAAGTCTTATCAATTTTTAAGACAATCGTCCACAAAATATATTGAGACTTTTTAAATCATTCCCCTCCCCCCTTATTTCAATGTTGAAACCTACTGTATTTATCCAAAACGAACATAAGGTGACACTAGCACCGCAACTGTGTCACTAGCAGTTGAAATTTAACATATGATGTTGGAATTAAACTATATTGTAGTGCCTAACAACATTGAAATCGGGGGAGGGGGTTTGTCTCAAATATTTTGTGGACGATTGTCTGAAAATTGGGGAAAATCAAGCGCAGGTTTTGGCTATTTACTGCATAATATTTTCTTTCGCAGCGCTTATGTTAATGTATACGAACAAAATTTGCATAACATATTTGGACTACATGTAGTATACATGCCGATATACAAGTATTATATTATGCGATAGTTTGTCCAAGTTAAGTTAAAATCCATACCTTACCGGCATCTAACGTTCCTTCGCAAGCTTGCCTTCGATTCGAAAAAGATATATCGATAATGGAGAATGAATATCATGCAACCATCACAAATCAAGATTTTTCTATTTTAAAGTACTATGTAAATTCAAGAACAACGCCAACATGTAAACAACCTCGTTCTCAAACTGGACATTAGCCATTCGGATTAGTTTAATTAATGTATATGCATGGGCCACCTGTTTTCGCTCCAAATTCAAATTTTAACAACGCGTTACCACGCGTTACCACGCGTTACCACGCGTTACCATACGTGTTACCACTAATATCAAACAGTTATTATTGCTACAATAAAACTTCCGCAATAAAAGTTCATTTCTAATGGTTCAAAACTACAAGATCGATATGCAAGCACTGACTAACAACGCGTTACCATCAGTTGCGCACGCGTTACCACGCGTTACCATCTTTTATTTAAAAAAAACTACTATATACATTTTATTAAAAAATTGATGGTAACGCGTGGTAACGCGTTGCTTTATCAACAAAATACCGTAATGAATAGATTTACTAGGCATTAACGCGTATGGTTATCTGAGATAACGCATGGAAATGCATTGTTTTAGTAATAGAAAAGCCAAATAGACAATTAGTACATGGTAACGCGTATGGTAACGCGTGGTAACGCGTGGTAATGTGTTCTGTTCGTAATAGAAAAGCCATATTATAAGACGGTTAGTACATGGAAACGCATGTGGCAATGCGTGGTAACACGTTGCTTTAGTAATTTATAATTCAAATTAGCCATATTAAACATTAGTTTATGGTAACTTGAATAAATTAAATCTTTGACCCCACCAAGTAATCAAAAATTAATTAAAAAATGCTTATAGTTTCATCAACATTCAATTATCCATTAATTAACTTGAGTAACTAAAGTATTATTAATCCATGTGAAGTTATAGGACTTTCTCTAAGAACTATGCACGGTTAATTCTCTAATTTAACGGACAGATCCAAGGATGTACCCGACAGGCCTACCCCCCCCCCCCCCCCTACCCCATCCGGCTCAGAGGAAGACTTGATATGGTACCATTATACAACGTAGAGATCTTTGTATGGGCCTAACAATACTATCCAAATTATAGTGAATAGTAAGACGCTTCTATTACTTCACAAAAATTCCTTAAATATTTAATCCTTGCCCCCACACCTCTGGGAATTAAATTATCCTCCCCCTCCCTCCCCCCGCCCACAGCTATTGTGCCGCACATAACATGATTTCAAATAACTTCGAGCTGCTTCCATCTAAGTTTTCTTAATTTCTAATATAATCGTCTACCAAACATATAGTGATATTTTTTTAATCTCTCCCACATTTCTTTTATATCTCCGCCCCCCCCCCCCTGGTCAACTTGGCAGTACTGTACTATTCTACATGTGAACAATAACCCGAATAGTATCATCTACAGTGACTACTACACATGCACACAAAGTGATTTCAAAAAAATTTCGAGATGCTTTTAACTAAGTCTTATCAATTTTTAAGACTGTATGAAAATTGGGGAAAATCGAGCACAGGTTTTGGCTATTTACTGGATAATATTTTCTTTGGCAGCACTTATGTTAATGTTACGAACAAAATTTGGATAACATATTTGGACTCCATAGTATACATGCCGATATACAAGTATTATATTATGCGATAGTTTGTCCAAGTTAAGTTAAAATCCATACCTTACCGGCATCTAACGTTCCTTCGCAAGCTTGCTTTCGATTCGAAAAAGATATATTGATAATGAAGAATGAATATCATGCAACCATCACAAATCAAGATTTTTCTATTTTAAAGTACTATGTAAATTCAAGAACAACGCCAACATGTAAACAACCTCGTTCTCAAACTGGAAATTAGCCATTCGGATTAGTTTAATTAATGTATATGCATGGGCCACCTGTTTTCGCTCCAAATTCAAATTTTAACAACGCGTTACCACGCGTTACCACGCGTTACCATACGTGTTACCACTAATATCAAACAGTTATTATTGCTACAATAAAACGTCCGCAATAAAAGTTCATTTCTAATGGTTCAAAACTACAAGATCGATATGCAAGCAATGACTAACAACGCGTTACCATCAGTTGCGCACGCGTTACCACGCGTTACCATCTTTTATTTAAAAAAAACTACTATATACATTTTATTAAAAACTTGATGGTAACGCGTGGTAACGCGTTGCTTTATCAACAAAATACCATAATGAATAGATTTACTAGGCATTAACGCGTATGGTTATCTGAGATAACGCATGGAAATGCATTGTTTTAGTAATAGAAAAGCCAAATAGACAATTAGTACATGGTAACGCGTATGGTAACGCGTGGTAATGTGTTCTGTTCGTAATAGAAAAGCCATATTATAAGACGGTTAGTACATGGAAACGCATGTGGCAATGCGTGGTAACACGTTGCTTTAGTAATTTATAATTCAAATTATCCATATTAAACATTAGTTTATGGTAACTTGAATAAATTAAATCTTTGACCCCACCAAGTAATCAAAAATTAATTAAAAAATGCTTATAGTATCATCAACATTCAATTATCCATTAATTAACTTGAGTAACTAAAGTATTATTAATCCATGTGAAGTTATAGGACGTTATCTAAGAACTATGCACGGTTAAATCTCTAACTTAACGGACCGATCCAAGGATGTATTCGACATCCCTCCCCTCCCCACCCCCCCAACCCACCCGGCTCAGAAGAAGACTTGATATGGAACCATTATATAACGTAGAGATCTTTGTATGGCCCTAACAATACTATCCAAATTATAGTGAATAGTAAGACGCTTCTTTTACTTCACAAAAATTCCTTAAATATTTAATACTTGCCCCCACTATATTCTCCTCCCCCCCCCTCCCCCCACCCCGCCCACAGCTATTGTGCCGCACATAACATTATTTCAAATAACTTCGAGCTGCTGCCATCTAAGTTTTCTTAATTTCTAATATAATCGTCTACCAAACATATAGTGATATTTCTTGGATCTCCCCCCATATCTTTTATATCTCCCCCCCCTGGTCAACTTGGTAGCACTGTACTATTCTACGTGTGAACAATAACCCCAATAGTATCATCTACAGTGACTACTACACATGCACACAAAGTGATTTCAAAAAAACTTCGAGATGCTATTAACTAAGTCTTATCAATTTTTAAGACAATCGTCCACAAAATATATTGAGACTTTTTAAATCGATCCCCTCCCCCCTTATTTCAATGTTGAAACCTACTGTACTTGTCCAAAACGAACATAAGGTGACACTAGCATCGCAACTGTGTCACTGGCAGTTGAAATTTAACATATAATGTTGAAATTAAACTATATTGTAGTGCCTAACAACATTGAAATCGGGGGAGGGGGTTTGTCTCAAATATTTTGTGGACGATTGTAGAGTCTCTGAAATGCCATTTCCTGGACTTTGGGGAAGATTTGACAGAATTCTGATGGTCAGAAAACAGCGTTTTAGTATGTCGAAATTGACAATTTGGTAGTACTAAGGGAGTGGTCATTATTTATGGGGAGGGGGGGGGGAATGGGAGGGGGGGGCAAACGAAGTTTTACCCTTATAAATAGGGGGGTCAAAAAAGTTTTAACACAGAGAAAGGGGGGGTCATAAAAGTTTTTGATTTCTATAATCACAAATAGCAAAAAAGAAGACTCTGAAAATGCTATTTCCAACGATCTAGAGACTCAAAATGTTCAAAATTTCCCTGCTCGGCACCAACCATGGTGGCGCCTCGCGACCGTTGAACCCACTAAGTTAAACAAGCTTTCTACCCCCTGAGTGACCCAGTTGTGGTATTTACATAAACATACCATGCAAGTACACTTAACTGATCAGATTCGGTCTATCAACACACAATGTAACGCTGTATATCCAAAAATCTGTTTCAGAAAATGCTCAGAGGAAAATGCTCACATTTCAATTCTAGGGGTGGAAAAATAAAAAACATTTTCTGGGGGAGAATCCCCCCAGACCCCCTACTAGTACATACGATACCACACCAAACTTTTTGTCACCAACAACTATCTGTCATCTTTCCACACTCAATATAGTATGGTCCCTTTTTGTAGATGCCCACCCCCCAGACAAGTTCTTAAAAAAAACCTGTGTTCAAATCATTTCGCTGTATGAAGACGGGTCATGGGTTAGGGTTATGGTAGGACAAATGTTGCATTGCAAAGTAGTAACACATAATATATATTTTTTAATCATATATGGTTGAATCATATTCACCAGGGTAAAACATCATGAGCTAGATTAAACAGATTGTCCTAATATCTAACTTTACCTGCAACGCACACCTGTTTCATTGCTGTTAATTTTTCAATCCACACTGGGGGGGGGTCAGAAAAGTTTCTACTTTTATGAGGGGGGAGGCACAAAAAGTTTGCCTTCAGTCTGGAGGGGGGGGTCAAAAAAGTTTTCAATCCTTATTTTCCCCATTTCCCAACCCCCCTCCCCATAAATAATGACCACTCCCTAACTGGGCGAACGCGTATTTAATTAACTATATATTGGATAACTAGGATAAGTTGCAGGAAACTGTGGGTACTATCTTCATTCTTTGCAGTTTGTCATGGATAATGTAGCCGCTTAAAATTAATAAAGCTTAAAATTGATAAAGGTCAACCATGCATGATTTTGAAATCATGCTACGGTCCTGCGTTTTCTTTCATTCATGTTTTCACACAAAAACGAATAAAAACGAGGTCAATTGACGAACGTCATGGAAATGTTTTCCTATGGACTGTGTGAACAGAGCGTCAAATGAATTTTGCTTCATTGTTATAGATGACGAGATAGTTGATAGTTTCTAGACCTTTTTACCATTCTTCATCATATCCAAGTTTTTCCAAATTCTATAAAATTATATTGGTGACTTTTTCACTGATTATTTTTATGACCCCCTCCATTTATACCAAAACTATAAAAAGACCCGCCCCTTTGAAGCATGTCAAAATTGGCTGACCCGCCCCCAAATTCCTCCGGCCCACCCCCAGCTAAAAAACGAATGCTCCCTAAGAGTTCATTAATTAAGTACCACATTTTCAACTAGCAGGATGAAGCTGTACTGATACGATACTCTCAGTCTGACAGTCTCTTATGTTTACAAAATTTCTAGATCATAAAAACTAGTGATGGGCGATTACCGATTACTTGGTATCGATACCACCCGATACCAGGTCCAAATCGGAAGTAGTCGATACTACACGGTATCGAAAAAGTGTTTTGATTACTTTTAAAATTAGACATTCATTATAATTCTGTAGTTGTGTCATCGTTTTCATGGCTATTTCTAATAAAATATATGTACTTTTTTGTATTTTGTTGCATTTATTAACTTAACCAAACTTCCTTTACTTTATTTGACATTCTATCCACTTCCCTGATTAATATTCCTAACCTCGTCGACAGAATAAATTATGAAAAAGGCGGGAAATAAATTAATTTTTGTTTTTTCATGGATTATAATGGTGGAAAATTCTGAAATACAATCGTCGTCGTAGTAATCGTTTGGGTAATCGATACCTCGATACTTTTACGAAAAAGTAATCGGTATCGTATCGAATCCGATACTGGTGGTATCGCCCATCACTATAAAAACAAACTAGGAGTTACTATCACAAGGAAAGTGCTGCCTCAAACCTAAAGGCGGCAATAACACAGGCTAACATTGAGCTAGCTATTTCGTACCGGGCGGGGGGCGGAGGGGGCGGCAGCCCCCCCCCCCAAGTTTGTTGGGCAAACAAAGCCAGTCGGGCCATATTCGCTTCACAGTCGGGCGATATTGGCTTATTATAAAAATAGATGGGACAAATTCTGTCAATTTTGTGGGAAATTCTGTCAATTTTGTGGGAAATATGCTATCGAATAGGAATTTTTAGTAATCACTCCTCCCCCTCCCCCGTCGACAACAATTTCGGAAAGTTTCTCCGGAAATTTTTTCCTTCCCGTACGCCCATGATCAGGCTCTATTTTACTATTTTATATGTTAAATTCAGGTTATTTCATTCTCTGTATCTCAGTTGGTTAGAGCGCTGCACCGGAATCGTGGGGCCGTAGGTTCAATTCCTAGCAGAGGACCTTGTGCTGCATTTTTCGCAGTCGTTCCTGGTTAGGTCTTAAAATGTATATATACTCACCTGGATTACAAACCCTAACATTCTAATAATATATTTCATTACAATCCTCCATAAAAATTTGGGCAAACTTTCAACACCGCGCCAACGTTTGTTCCCGCGCTTGCGTCTCAGCCAATCAGGTACAAGTAATTTTGCCTTGAATTAAGAAAAATGCCCTCATCATTAGCCAATCATATTTGAGTAATTTTGCCCTCTATATGATTATAATAATAATTATTATTATATTTATTCAGGATACCCACAAATTAAATGGAATGGCCCTATATTGACATTAATATAAACAGTTATGACTTTTATGTCTTTTGTTGAACATGGTCGTGTACATGACTTAGTAAGAAGGTTCACAGGTTAATTGTTGGTGTTGCCCTGATCGTACACGACTTAGTCAGGTTGTTAGTGTTTAAGATGGTATTGTCAAATTGTCCTGGAATGTTCTATGTAAAGAAGTCCATCCTGACACGTTTAATTTTCCAGTCCTATTTCTTTCAAGAAATTGTGTGTGATTTGGTGCGATTACCTCTGCCACAGCTAGGGCATGTTCATTCAAATTGTTTATTGTGTGCCTGTCAGTGTTTAGTTTAGTTTAGTTTAGTTTAGTTTAATGAATTTGCCATATATTACATAACTCCAAAAATATCGGAGAAACAACAATAAATTATAAAGTCAAATAAATAAATAAGCGAGTAGGTAATACTATACTATTAAGGAGGTCAATAGTCCAAACACTTAGATGAATAAAAGTTATAAATGGCAGTCTTGAATGTTCGAATGGATTCGCACTGTTTCACCTGAGATGGCAAAGTGTTCCAGAGTTCGGCTGTTCTTATGAAGTAAGATTTCCTGTAATAATCTTGCTTATGCTTTATAATTAGATTATAGTTATTTATGTCATAATTACGTGCTCGATACCCGGGCTCAAACACTGTCAAAAATTTATTAATGTCGGTGGTTAGCAATTAAGCCATTTCTCGATTTAAAGAAAAATGTTAAGTCTGAAATTTGTCTACGTTGTTCTAAAGGCAATAAGTTTAGTTTGATCAATCTATCAATATACTTCGTATCTTCAGGATAGTTTAGAATAAACTTGGTAGCTCTTATCTGGACATTTTCAATTAATTTCGCGTATTTCTTGATGTAAGGTGACCAAAGACTACTACCATATTCCAGCTTGGGTCGTACAAGAGCACAGTATATTATTTTTCTAGTTTGTATATCTTGCAAATCACGGAAACTATCCTTTTCATTAGCCCAAGGGTCCTGTTAGCTTTAACAACAATTTTCTCAATATGATCTGCCCAGGATAAATTGTGAGATATAGTAATCCCGAGGTCGACAAATGAAGGCACACACTCAATCGGTTGGTCACCAAGACTGTAATTTCTATTCATTTGTAATTTCTATTCATTCAGTGTCAGTGTCCGTGTCTGTGCTCGTGTACTTTTATGTTCATTGTCATTTCTGTCTATGTATTGTATGTTCACGGTACATTTAGTTTATATGTCTCTTTCTTTGTTCCTTTCTTCGTTCTCTTCTTTTAACTATACTGAACTGATGTTAGTTTGTAAACTTGAAACAGTTTTTGTACGGTCAGTTTTTAGAGTGTTGTAATCTCAAATTTTGCAACGAAATAAATTGTACATACAGTGTTTCTTTGTATGGATATATGTAAATCTATTTATTAGTTTTCAGATATATTTAACATTTTAGTATTTGCCTGTGGATCCAAAGCAGCACTTTCCTTGCGATAGTAACCCCTAGTCACAATAATATATTCCAGTTTGAAATTGAAAGTATTCGTACTCGAGGGGCATTTCACTCCAAAAATCCCGTACACTTCGTCAAAAAATCCGGAAAAATCCGAACAAATCCGGAAAAAATCCGAACAAATCCGGAAAATCCAACAGATTTTCTCTTAAAAAAATCCGGGAAAAATCCGCTAAAAAATCCGCAAATCCCGTACGCTTTTTTGGAGTGAAATGCCCCTCGTTCGTACTCATGCTAGCTACGCAGGCTAGTACGGTGGTTGCTAAAGGGGATGGATGGGACGTTTTCAAGATGAAGGGACGTTTTCAAGATGGTGGCTACTTTAAGTTTTCAAGATCGTCAGTTAAAACCACTGAGCTATACTATATTACTGGAGGACGTGCTCGGCATCAAAAAGTGTCCGCAAAAACATGGCGGATTTCGGCCTTTGCTGACGCCAGAATGACGCCATATGGTTCCTCCGGCTCATGGTAATTACCACTGACCAGGCTCAATTTTGAGCCCGCTACGACTTTCACACCCCCCTGGTTCTTATTAAAATATTTTTGCTTGTTGAAGTATTTGCAGTATATTCTCGTAGTTTTTGATTTTTTCATATTTTTTGTACCTTTGACCACTGGTTCAAATGTGTGCAAGTCGTACACATTATATTCTCGTCCTCAAAAGACAGAAAACCTCGAAATACATCCGCAAAGACGATATTTGAAGCCGCAACTACAGGTAAAATATTTCTCAGTTCATAACTTCACACACTGAGTCACACTCGAGCACATTTTCTACAAAAATTGTCGGGTTTAACTATGGTACAATGTATTATATTTTAGCCACAAGTATGTAAAGGTCTCTAAAGCCTTGTTGTACAAAGTAATCAGCAACTTTCGTTTCATTTAAATCGTGAGCAAAATGGTATTTTGATCTATTGTTTATTTGTTTACATGCTCTATTTGTTGCATATTTTATGATGTTTTGAATAAGCCTGCTGTGCAGTTTGTATTTCATGACACTATTTTGAAAATTATAATTTTCTGTAGGTGGCACGAAACTGTGCATTTTACAAATATCAAATTATCTTAATTTGACCCTGGGGACTGATTTTATAATGACATGAAAGTACAGTATAATGTGCTACCAGCTAGTATGTACTTACCACTATATTTTTGAGGGAATAACAAAGAGAATTTATAGTATTTTATATTTTGTACTAACTTTATATGCAAAAGCTAGAGGTACTCAAGGAAGCTCATTCTGCTGTCGGAGTACCTTAATAAGGAGTTTTGAATCACTATGCCGATTGTAGTTCTTGGGTGGGGGTTCTAGTTAGTGCAGGATGATGCAACCAGCTAAGACTAAAGTCGCGTTCACACCAGCGGCCCAGGCCTGGCCTGGACCTGGGCCAATTGTGACGCATTCACACTGGCTTGACGCCCAACTCCAGGCCAAAGCAATCAGGCGTCAATATAAACATCCTTGTGTTCCACTAAAGTATTTAATTTCGCGCTTTGAATGTTTTTCCCTCCAGTTGTATGACAATCATCTGACCAGTTTTTATCGTGGGCAGATATTGCGATGGTGACGGGGCCTCGCCCAGGAAAAACCCGTTCACACCAGTGATGATCGAGGCCAAGGCCAGGTCCTGGCCACCTACATTTGCTGGCCTGGATTTCTTGACTTAGGCCAGGCTCAGGCCAGGTAAAACCCGTTCACACCTAGACCCAGGTAAAACCCGTTCACACCTAGACCTAGACGCGGCTTCAGCTGAAGAGCTTGGGGCCTTTATATTTGTTCATATTTTTTTAGCTTTTGGTGTACATACACATAGGATTATGGTTTCTGTAACTTCTAATAGTTTCTTGATAAATATAATTCTGAAAAAACAATGTATTTTTAAGGGGTCACTCAACTTGCCAACAAAGTTCGAGCATCGTCTGAAAACCTAGTATATTTCTTTTGTATTCCTCATTTTCCCTTGATATGATTTTTCATGCTTTTTCTCTTTTAGAGTAACCTATATAATCTATTCTTGTTTATTGCAGAATTATTTACCACCACAATGATGCAGTTGAAATTGTATTATTTTAATTTAAATTCTTCAATGAATAATTATTAACTACCAATCACCAATGAGTCATTCCAGAAAAGATAAACACTAACTCCACAGATGTCTGAAGTGCTGTCTGAAGTGGGCAGAACTCAACTGCTGATAATAGTAAAAGTATTAGCTAAGGGTGTCCAAAAGTGGGAGGAAGCTGAATCTCCCATCTCTTCCATTAGGGGTGTGGATATTTTTTTGAATGACCCAATCAGTTTGAACTAACTGTATAATCAAGTTATTCTAGTATAATTATCACTTTGTAGTCCCATGAGCTGTGACATCACTTTGGCTGTTTGGCTTGTTTATCTCTTTTCAATTTTCTTTTGGTAGCGATAACAGATTACTACTACAGATACTGTATTACTACACATTGTTACACCCAAATAAGATCATATACATCAATGTTAACTATCATATGATACAATACATCTGTTACAGCAAGAACATTTTTGCTTCAGTTCTTGTATAATTACATATCACTTTGATGCCTGTAATAGAAATGAGAAATAAAGTTACTTTGTTTATGATTGTTTTATTCTATGGTTTGTTTTATTCTATGGTGTGAAACTGTTTCATGTACATTTCAAAATTAATTGCAATGGGTGCATACTGTAGGTTCTGGCCAGTTAGCTCAGACCACCACCCTAGCTACTTTGCAAGTTACAGCTCTGGCTGGATTGGAACTGTTAGCTCTGGTGCACCACTAATCTTGTATAAATCTGAATTAACCCATTAAGCGCCATCGCTCTCCCCAATTGATGAGTAAAATAATCTGGCGTTAGACAGAGTAAAGGGTGCATCAGGGTGCAATGCGACTCATAACTATACACATAGGCTAGTTATTAACCCATTAAGCACCAGCACTCTCTACTTGATGAGTAAAATTGTCTGGCATCAGACAGAGTAAAATAATAAAGTAGGGTGCAATGTGACTCAATGGGTTAACCTCTAAGGGATCTAAATAAATATGGCTAAACATATTAAATCAAGACTCCCATGACAGAGGTATTTTCTGAGTGAAGGAGGTTTTTTGTTTGGAAATTTTTATGAGGCATAGAGGTTGTCAGGTTGACCCATACTAGCATTTAAGGTAATGCCAATGCAAGAATGATATAAGTATAAATCATGCAAATTTGGGTATGCACAAGTCGATGATAGCTCGATGCTGAACTGAAATGTAGTGCACAACCCCACAAAAAAAGCCTAAATTACACAGCCAAATGGTAAATGCTGATACAAAACCTAGCAAGTAGCAAGACTAGAAGTTTATAATATTTGTGAAGGATAGAATACAGCTTGTTTATACTGTATATAAATCTAGTGCTAACTGCTTTTTATGAAACAAAGCAAACTACAGATTGCATGAGCAGCATGCTGTTTAAACTAATAAACTGGCACTAAAAACAAAAGCCAGTGCCTGAAACTAGAAAGAAAATGTATGTACACAATGTATAAATAACCATGTACAACGTTTTTTATGTCTGCTCCAGAAATATTGGTGTAAATATAAAATATAAGTGTTTGACAGTATCATATTTATACCTCGATTTTATACGCATATCGGCCCCTGACTTTGCCAATCGAGAATTAGTCGAATAAAAGGTAAAAACTTAAAATTTTCACAAATCTTACCTTTCAGAAGAAATATTCTTCCTTTTAAAGTCTTTACAGTGAATCTTTGCATCCACAAGTGGAGAAAAACGGCATGATTTTGTCTTGAAAACATAAAATATTTGTCAAAAACAGGGGGGCGAACGTCTTTGTTGGATGCTTAGGATCGCGGTTGGTCAGTGGTAATTGCCATGAGCCGGAGGAACCATATGGCGTCAGCAAACGTGAAAATCCGCCATGTTTTTGCGGACACTTTTTTGACTGACGAGAGATAGGAGCACCTCCTCCAGTAATATTATAGCTCAGTGGTTAAAACGCAAACGATTGAACGAATCGATAACCTAGCTGGCTTATAATAATCCTAAATCTCACCCTAAACCTAACCCCAATTCTAACCCTAACATATTAACCCTATTAAAAACTATAAAGCGCACCGCTCTGAGATTAAATTTTAATAGTTTTGAAATAACATGAAAACTTCTAAATTCTAAATTCTCGTCCTTTTTAAGGCCTGTTTTAATACACTTGCAATTTTCACTGCGATTTCTACGGCGATTTTTTGAAATCTCCAATGTAAACACCCTGCGATTTTGACTGCAACTTTGGTGCGACAACACTGCAATTTGCAGCGATTTTTCCCGATTTTATACTGGCTTGTAAACTGAGTTAAATTTTCAACACATGACTC
>CACRXK020008551.1:0-12760 GCA_902702795.2 Paramuricea clavata | reverse complement strand
TATAAAATAATGTTTTGTTCACACGTGGGACGCGCGAGTCAGAACAGTAATGAATCGGAAAGTTACAGAATACACTGCATGGTTGTTGCTATTGTATATAATGTATAGTGATTGGTGGGAGGTTTTTTAGGATAGTTCGTAGCGTCGAATAAAAGCTAAAAGAAACTATTGTGTTGAGGATTATCTCGGAGGCAATTCTCAACAAGATTTCACACGAACAATCACAAAATCCGCTTACTTCTAGATATCGTATTACAACACAGCATAACACCGACCATGCAATCTCAAAATCTCCAGATTCTGTCGCTACTAATACATCAATTAAATATTGCTCGATACAAATATAAACGAACACAAAAGCGGTTTATACTTTATAGCTTTAACTATGATTATACACAGTTAATTTAAGCAGCCAAACTGCTTTTATATCTTATTACCGCCGTCAATAAGCACACTTTAAGCAGGTTTTAAAGCTTACTTAGTACTAGACTATGAACTAAAATATAAATATAATCTCCTAACCTTATCGCAGTACATTTCTATTGTGGTGGACGAGACCGAATTGAAATCTCTAGCGAGACTGGTTCTGGTGATATAGTTGTGGATAGACTTGGTATGAATAGCGGCTAAAAGCTCTTCGATATATCGATCTTGTATTGAAGTATTGATATGCTTTAAAAGATCTGTGTTCACCATTTCTAGACTGGACAGTCTCGTATAACCTTTATATATTGTGGGAACCACTGAGTATTTTTACACATGGCGATTTTAATGATTTTATATTGTCGTCGTACTCGTACGTCAATTTAATCTTCGCGGTGAATAAACTTTCCGAATGAGTCAGATGAGGCAAAAAATATGAGCCAATGAGAGAAGAGAATTTGGTCTTTTTCGGCCAATCAGAACTTCAAATATTGCGCAAATAAGGCAGACCCCCACGAAGATGAGGCAAAAAAGTTGAACCAATAAGAGAGGAGAATTCTCCTTCAATCAGCCAATCAGATACCTCATAGATGACGTAAATAAGGAAGATCCCCACGAAGATGAGGCAAAACCATTCTCGACCAATCAAATGGCTAGAATCTGCCTCAAGTAAGTCAAGGCCACTGAGCTTACAACCGCTGAATGAAACTTGATAACTGGACTATTGTGAATATTAATTACATTTGCTATCACTGCAGGAAGGATTACAACTGGAGTACTGGACAATTTTATGAATCAGTAATTATCTGCGCAATTTTTACGTAAGTCGCTCGACTTATCTGACAACCCCTAGATCCGCCCCTGGAAGAACGCTTCGTAAAATGTTTTGAAATCTTCATTCAACTATAGTTCATTTGCCGATAAACTAATAATAAAACATAATAAGTTACAAATAAAACAAATTGTTAGGTAATTTCAGTTCAGTCTTCAAATCAATTTGTTGTCCTTTACATTTTAAGATTTTTCTCAAATTAAACGGTAATTTATGAAACTTAGAGCTTCGTTGAAAAGGAAAACAGCTCATGTTTTTAGGCAAAAAGTTAAAGCAACAAAATTCGTAAACATTAAATATTCAAAACAAACTTGCCGTATATTTCACGATTCCCATAGTAAATCAATTCTTCTCATTTCTTCAAACAAAATTGCTTCAAGCTTGTTGTATATGAAACGATTTTCCAAATATATGTCTTTTAAAATTGAAATCTTGCTCATCCCACTCCTACAAGCAATCAGCCATATTTTTGAGATCAGTGAGGATGACCACCCACTCAACACCGTTGGTGACCGACGCCCACGATATTTGATGAACTTTGCACTTCGCTAATGCTTTCGTTTCCCCGGGCGTAAATAGCCGGGGGGGATTAATACCCTTGCACGGCGCTTCGCGCCGTCGGCTCGGGGATAAACGACCTGCCAAATTGCCTGACTTCATCTTCAGCAAGCATGTTTGCCGATGACACAAATATTTCAACCAATCGCAAGACAAATGACGAACTACAAGAACGCATTAACGTGGACTCAGAAAATGTACACCAATGGTTACCTGCAAACAAACTTACACTTAACATAGATAAAACTGAATACATGATTATTGGCTCAAGACAATGAATTTCAAACTTAGTAACGGACCCTAAAATTGAACAATCAGTCATTAAACGGGTTCACAAATCAAAAACTTTAGGCGTAATTATTGATGAACATCTTTTTTGGAATCATAAAATCCAAAATACTGTCACAAAAGCTTCAAAAGGAATAGGAATGATGCGACGAATAAAGCAGTTTGTTCCCAAATCAACCTTAGTAAAAATATATAATGCCATCATGTTATCACACTTTGATTATTGTAGCTTGGTTTGGGATAACTGTTGTGATTACTTATAAAACAGACGTCAGAAATTACAAAACAGAGCGGCCCGAATCATCACTGGTAAAACTTATGAAGTTAGTTCTGAGGATGTTTTAAAAGAATTAGACTGGCAGCCTAAAAACCAACGTTATAAATCCAATAAATCAATTTTTATGCACAGAATACAAAACGAAAAAATGCCATCATCAATTTCTAACATGTTCAAAATAAGAATAAATGACAGATATGATTTAAGAAGCAACAATAACAACTGTGATCTTGCAAACCCTGAAACAAATTTTATGAAAAAGAGTTTTAGTTATCCAGCTGCCTCTCTTTGGAATGACTTATCAATTACAGCAAAAGAAAAAGGCATTAGCCTTAACAAATTTAAACGTATTCTTGACGGCACTTGATTCAATTTGGTAACTTTGTAAATATTTAATTAGAAATAGGACATATTCAGAAACAAATGTAGTGCATGCAATTATTAAGTTCGTTCTGTTTCTCTGTTTTTGTGTATATATTTGTGTTATTATATTTATAGCTTGTAAATACTTGTAACAAACGGCCTCCTGAACAGCAGGTGCCTACGAGCCCTGAAGAGCTACCGTTTTAAAATATCTTTAAATAATAATTTAAATAATAATAATAATAACAATAATAATAATAATAAGACAGTCCACGGCATAACCATCCAAGTTGAATGGTTATGCCGACGACATTCAACGGCATAACCATCCAAGTTGAATGGTTGTGGCGATGACATTCAACAGCATAACCATGCAAGTTGAATGGTTATGCAGAGGCCAGTCAACGGCATAACCATCGATCCAAGTTGAATGGTTATGCCGGCGACATTCAACGGCATCCGCATAACCATCCAAGTTGAATGGTTGTGACGATGAAATTCAACGGCATAACCATGCAAGTTGAATGGTTATGCCGAGGCCAGTTAACGGCATAAACATCAAAGTTGAATGGTTATGCCAATGACATTCAACGACATAACCATCCGAGATGAATCGTTATGCCGAAGATAGTCAACGGCATAAATATCCAAGTTGAATCATTATGGCGACGACATTCAATGGCATAACCATCCAAGTTGAATGGTTATGCCTTACGCCGACGACTTTCAACGGCATAACCATCCAAGTTGAATGGTTGTGGTGATGACGTTCAACGGCATAATCATGCAAGTCGAATGGTTATGCCGAGGCCAGTTAACGGCATAAACATCAAAGTTCAATGGTTATGCCGTTGACATTCAACGACATAACCATCCGAGTTGAATCGTTATGCCGAAGATAGTCAACGGCATAAACATCCAAGTTGAATCGGTATGGCGACGACATTCAATGGCATAACCATCCAAGTTGAATGGTTATGCCTTATGCCGACGGCTTTCAACGGCATAACCATCCAAGTTGAATGGTTGTGGCGATGACGTTCAACGGCATAATCATGCAAGTCGAATGGTTATGCCGAGGCCAGTTAACGGCATAAACATCAAAGTTCAATGGTTATGCCGTTGACATTCAACGACATAACCATCCGAGTTGAATCGTTATGCCGAAGATAGTCAACGGCATAAACATCCAAGTTGAATCGTTATGGCGACGACATTCAACGGCATAACCATCCAAGTTGAATGGTTGTGGCGATGACGTTCAACGGCATAACCATGCAAGTCGAATGGTTATGGCGAAGACAGTCAACGGCACAAACAACCAAGTTGAATGGTTATGCCGATGACATTCAACTGCATAACCATCCAAGTTGAATGGTTGTGGCGATGACATTAAATTGCATAACCATGCAAGTTGAATAGTTATGCCGAGGCCAGTCAACGACATAACCATCCAAGTTGAATGGTTATGCCGACGACATTCAACGGCATCCGCATAACCATCAGAGTTGAATTGTTATGCCGAAGATAGTCAATCGCAAAAAAATCCAAGTTGAATGGTTGTGGCGATGATGTTCAACGCCATAACCGTGCAGGTTGAATGGTTACGGCGAGGCCAGGCAACGGAATAAACATCAAAGTTGAATGGTTATGTCGATGGCATTCAACGACATAACCATCCGAGTTGAATCGTTATGCCGAAGATAGTCAACGGCATAAACATCCAAGTTGAATCGTTATGGCGACGACATTCAACGGCATAACCATCCAAGTTGAATGGTTGTGGCGATGACGTTCAACAGCATAACCATGCAAGTCGAATGGTTATGGCGAAGACAGTCAACGGCACAAACAACCAAGTTGAATGGTTATGCCGATGACATTCAACTGCATAACCATCCAAGTTGAATGGTTGTGGCGATGACATTAAATTGCATAACCATGCAAGTTGAATAGTTATGCCGAGGCCAGTCAACGACATAACCATCCAAGTTGAATGGTTATGCCGACGACATTCAACGGCATCCGCATAACCATCAGAGATGAATTGTTATGCCGAAGATAGTCAATCGCAAAAAAATCCAAGTTGAATGGTTGTGGCGATGATGTTCAACGCCATAACCGTGCAGGTTGAATGGTTACGGCGAGGCCAGGCAACGGAATAAACATCAAAGTTGAATGGTTATGTCGATGGCATTCAACCGCATTACCATCCAAGTTGTGTTATGCCGAAGAATGGTTATGTCGAAGACAGTGAGCGGCACAAACATCCAAGTTGAATGGTTATGCCGACGACATTCAACGGCATAACCATCAAAGTTGAATGGTTATGCCTTATGCCGAAGGCATTCAACGGCATAACAATCCAAGTTGAATCTTTACGCCGACCACAATCAACGGCATAAACATCCAAGTTGAATGGTTATGCCGACCACAATCAACCGCATAAATATCCAAGTTGAATGGTTATGTCGATGACATGAATATTAAACGGCATAACCACCCAAGTTGAATGGTTATGTCGAGGACATTCACCGGCATAACCATCCAAGTTCAATGGTTATGCCGAAGACAGTCAACAGCATAAGCATCCAAGTTGAATGGTTATGCCGACGACATTCTACGGCATAACCATCCAAGCTGAATGATTGTGGCGATGACGCTCAACGGCATAACCATGCAAGTTGAATGGTTATGGCGAGGCCAATCAACGGCATAAACATCCAAGTTGAATCGTTATGGCGACGACATTCAACGGCATAAACATCCAAGTTGAATGGTTGTGGCGATGACGTTCAACGGCATAACCATGCAAGTCGAATGGTTATGGCGAAGACAGTCAACGGCACAAACAACCAAGTTGAATGGTTATGCCAATGACATTCAACGGCATAACCATCCAAGTTGAATGGTAATGGCGAAGACAGTCTACGGCACAAACATCCAAGTTGAATGGTTATGCTGATGACATTCAACTGCATAACCATCCAATTTGAATGGTTGTGGCGATGACATTCAACGGGATAACCATGCAAGTTGAATGGTTATGCCAAGGCCAGTCAACGGCATAAACATCCAAGTTTAATCGTTATGCGGCATAAACATCCAATGGTTATGGAATAAACATCCAGTCGTTACGCCGAAGGCACAAACATCCAATGGTTATGCGGAAAACATTCAACGGCATAATTCAAGTTGAATGGTTATGCCGAAGACAATCAACGGCATAACCATCCAAGTTGAATGGTTATGCTGATGACATCCAAGTTGAATGGCTATGGCGAAGACAGTCAATGGAATAACCATCTAAGTTGAATTTTTATGCCGAAGACAGTCAACGGCATATACATCCAAGTTGAAAGATTAAGCCGATGACTTTCAACGGCATAATCATCCAATTAGTTGAATCGTTATGCCGACCACGGTCAACGGCATAAACATCCAAGTTGAATGGTTAAACCGACCACAGTCAACGGCATAAACATCCAAGTTGAATGGTTATACCAACCACAGTCAACGGCATAATTATAAACATCCAAGTTGAATGGTTATGCCGATGACATTAAACGGCATAGGCATCCAAGTTGAATCGTTATGCCGAAGACAGTCAATGACATAACCATCCAAGTTGCCAATGGTTATGCCGAAAATAAATGGCGTGTGCTTCTTAAAGGCAGCATTTACTACATTTTAGGTAACCTAGTATTATGTTAATTTCATTGTCATGTGATGGATATATAACTCATTTACATGGTGACCACATGTAACTGTATCTAAAATAGAATGGAGCTTAAATTAAATCAGGCCTAAACCCCATCCATCGACCCCCTCAAGAAAATGCGCACAATCGGCAAAACGAACACGCAGAAACACGTAATACAGCAAACATATCAGTTTTGGTCGGAAAATCCAGTGAAGACGACATCCGGTTATGTTGATGAGCACCAACTGTTGTCGGTAGCCTTGCTCGTGGATTAAAAACACAAAGAGGTTTACGAGGGAGACTACAACAACAATCACAGCTTGTACATTACAGTGCATAGAAGTTAATATCTGTCATATGTAATATAGATGGTGAAAGGTTGTCAGGCTGTCGGTTGTTGATAGTCTAGGCTAACATAAGTAATCATAGTACTTGATGTAATCGATCACTGAAAAGCCCCAATGTGGGGAGTGAGCTGAAAAATAATGTAATGTTTCCACACACATATGCATTGTATGAAGCAAAATACAATTATTAGAACATGTATGTACGTTTTATATAAGGCTAGGTTAATTATTGTATTTAACCTGATTCACATATAAAGCTCAATATTCATGAACTTTTCACCCATTCTCTATTTAGAAGCCATTGGGGTTCATCTTGGGGGTCATAGCAGGGTGTTAGCTAGCCCATATGCTGTCCGTTTGACGGACTCTTCCCAATTGAGGGCTTTCCCAACTGGGTCTACTGGAAAATTAGCACGTGTCCCCCAAAATTTTAATGGTCGGGCGAAAATCAATGCGAAATTGGTCGAAATTGGGGAAATTTTTAAATTTCAATATTCTGTGGAAAAATTTTCGGATTTGGCGGAAATTACGGAATATTTCTTTGATATCTCCTGAAAATTTTTTTTGGTGACCCCCCACCCCCACCCCCCTCCCGCTCGCCAAGAATTTTGGGAAAAATATTCAGCTAAGTCCAGTTAAAACTTTCCCAATTTACGTTTAACGGACAAAATTTTTTTTTCTGGCTAACACCCTGCATAGCTACATTTATATACACCACAAATATTGTAAACAGTTAATATACTCTACTTAAGGGGCATGCACTACACATATCGAGTTAAAATTACAAAATATAATAAATATTTGATTTCCAAAAAATCACAAGGAGTAGGGGGTAGAAACACACAAATAAGTGTATTTGTACAGTATAACTGAATAGGCTATAATCCCATAATTTACCTTGTCACCCTTGTAAGTGAAATTGTCTTGTTTTCTATCATGTCAAAACTTCTTTATTTAGCTTGCATTTTATTTAAACTGTTTCAATCTCGTGCTTTCTTCATGCTACAAACATATTTATAAATTTTTTGATATCTACATCATATGATATCCCAGTGCCATATCCAGAAACAGTATCGTCACGCATTCGAAAACTGTCGGCGTAATGCCGTAATGTTTAAATTACATGAAGTATATCGTATATAAATGGTAGGAATTATAAATTATTTTAAAATTAAAACCAAAATGGGCTATTCCATTTAATATCCGTACCCCCCCCCCCCTGTCGAGGATCCCTGGAATTCTTCAGGGGTAAAGGGTTTTGAGCTTGGAATTCTTCAGGGGTAAAGTGTTTTGAGCTTGGAATTCTTCAGGGGTAAATGGTTTTGAGCTTGGAATTCTTCAGGGGTAAAGGGTTTTGAGCTTGGAATTCTTCAGGGGTAAAGAGGTTTGAGATTGAAATTTTTCAGAGCTTGGAATTCTTTAGGGGTGAAGGGTTTTGAGCTTGGAATTCTTCAGGGGTAAAAGGTTTTGAGCTTGGAATTCTTCAGGGGTAAAGGGTTTTGAGCTTGGAATTTTGGAATTCTTCAGGGGCAAAAGGTTTTGAGCTTGGAATTCTTCAGGGGTAAAGAGTTTTGAGCTTGGAATTTTGGAATTCTTCAGGGGTAAACAGTTTTGAGCTTGGAATTCTTCAGGGGTATGACAATGAAAAACATGTATCCTCGACAGGGGGGGTACGGATATTAAATGGAATAGCCCAATAGTACAGCGTTAATTGTTAAACAAATGGCTCACTACATCGTGGTTTTAGGTTCTGCAAACAAACAACACCAAAAGATCTATTGTATGGTATGTAAGATGTAATCATTGTTTTACTGTTTATTGTATTTACAGGTCTGGAAAATTTAATAGACGAGAGTTGCAAATCGCTCATAACCTCACGTATATTTTTCGTTTGATAGCGAGTCAATTAGCGACTATAATTATAACTAGGAGCTAGAGTATAACCATGCACATGTCGAAGTACAACCATTGTATACAATGCAGTGCTCGATCTTACATGCAACAGTGCATAAATTACACGATGACTTTATTATATAAATCAACACTCGTACTCATTGACTTTCGTAGTTTCCTACTGTTGTTCTAATTAAAGCCTGATTCACATATGTCTGCGATGTGTCGGCGGGCTATTGTCTTAGCAGTTCAACCAAATAATTCACAAAAGAATGCATCAACAGCTGTAAACAATGACGTCGCAGGCATATCGCAGACATGTGAACCAGGCTTAACAGCAATATAGCTAGATTATAGATTAATTTGTAGCCCAGCCTCCATAGTCCATATAAATTGTAGCCCAGCCTCCATTTACACCAATAATGAAATTAGCTCATTCTGGTAACTAGCTCAATTTTGTTGCTTGCAGTGTATCGGATCTATGGGTCTTTCAGATCCCAGAATTACCTAATTATTGTAAAGTCTGCATAAAGCAGAAAAGGCGCTGTTTTTGTCAATGACCGGTGCCTATTGAGTGACCAAATATTGTCAGCCTAATCCACTTATTTGATTGCTAATTCATGTTGCATTACTTTCATTGCAAAGCACCTGGATTACATGATTTGCCCGTAAAATAGCAGCAATTGATAAACTTGAGTACATGGACTGAATGTATCAAGCAGAATGCATGTTGGCGATTTTAAGCGATCTTAGGCGATTTTAGGCGATTTAAGAGAAATTCGACAATTTTAATCCGCGATTTAGTGCGATTTTAGGCGATTTAAGGCGATTTACCGCCCCAGAGTAGGCCTAAAGAGAACCACCAGATATATATTAACACAATATTGTGTATCTGATGGCATAAACTAACTGCAGATATTTGCAGCTTTGAGTTCTTAAGCAAGACCTATCACTATATTTGAACAATGTTATGATGGAATCTCTTACAAAACAGCATGAACGAAAAAACTTGCATAGACTGTGACAGTGCAATGGCTGTGCGAAAATAAGAGGTGATGTGAATGCGCGGAACAAAAGCCATTCTCCAGTATGGATATTCTAATGTGGTCTAACTGCAGTTGAAACGAAAATATTTATTATTTGGCTTAAATTGTGCTGTGACAATATATGTGAAGATTATAATTACTTGATACTCTTGTCTATGTTATAAATCATATAAGTTACAATACTTTTTTATACACAGTTCCATGAAAAAGTTTGAAACGGCGTATATAGCTTGTTCTCCTAACTTTGGGAGCTCATTTGACAGACAAAATGACGAGGGTAGCCGTTACATGGCAGATCATTCCATTGTCCACCAACATCGCCGCCATTTTTCCAAAAACGTGATTTGTACACCAGCTCGACGCAATCTTCGATTCCTCCAGAATCATTTGGCTCCCCTGGCAACCAGTTTGTATAGGATGGCTCGACGCCATGCACGGTGTAAATCTTATTAGTTCCAAGACCTCTGTCCTCCTTAAAGAGACCAATGTATGCTGTGCCGACGTTGCTCGCTTTTATAACCTCGTAAATGTGCTGATTATTTATCTTACTTGTTGGCACAACCAAGTCTCCACCACGTGCGCGACAATCAGCTCGTGCAGCAAGCCAATTATTGGCTGTTCCCGGACTAATATAGTAACAACCACCATCGAAATAATTCCATTTGCACGGACAACTATTTTCTACAGAGAAAATATTATTTCATAGCATTAAATTAAGTGCCACCATTTGTAGAGAACAAAATAGCACAATGGGGTCAGTTGTATGTATGTATGTTGTTGTAACTAGAAAAGCTGTATGTACTATTTAAAAAACGAGCAGGAGTGTTTTATTAGGTTTAAAGCCACGAGCGCGCAGCGGGAGTGGCATTAGACCTAATTAAACACTCCTGCTCGTTTTTTAAATAGTACTTCAAAAACTCATTAATAATTCATGAAGCAATTATCCAATCTTGAGTAAAAAATTAGTCACGTGCATACGTCTTTATACCAGCTAAAGAACACTTTAACAAAAGACCATTGTTATGCAAACTATATAAAGATTTTTATATAAAGATTTTTATATAAAGATTTTTATATAAAGATTTTTATATAAAGATTTGACTTATAATGCAAACGTTTTTGAAGCCATTAAAAAAACTCGCAGGTCGTGTTTTATTAGGTCTAAAGCCACTCGCGCTGCACGCTCGTGCTTTTAAACTTAATAAAACACTCCTGCTCGTTTTGAAATAGTACTTCAAAAACGTTTCCATAATAAGTCAAATCTTTATATAAAAATCTTTATATAAAAATCTCTATATAAAAATCTTTTGTTAAAGTGTTCTTTAGCTGGTATAAAGACGTATGCACGTGACTAATTTCTTACTCAAGATTGAATAATTGCTTCATGAATTATTAATGAGTTTTTGAAAGTAATTAAAAGAACTTTCAATAATCAATATTGAAATTATTTATTCTATTTTTGTTTCTTCAAGATTTTTTACATACATTAGAAGATCATATTATGTTAATTTCCTTCTCGCTGAAATTAAGTCGTTCGTATGAAAGCAGAATGAAGGAAAACGACCATATAAGATTTGGCGAGGTTTCCACTCTTTCTGTCGTTTTCTCCGCCCCCAATGTTAATCCACTTGTCACCTCTTGCGGTTAACCAATCGCAAACAACCAAAATTACAGAATATAATTATAGTCAGCGAAGCGCGAAAAAACAGTAACTGAAACGTCTAAGCCAAAACGCAAACGCAGCAAAAAAGTCACCGAAGCCGACATCCGATCGCGCATAGCTTGAACTTCGAGAGATTCTGTAAATACTATGTTAGAAGCTTTCTAAAGTTGCCGCAATGGTATATGCCTCCGAACAATATAAACAAACGGCTTATACTTTAGTGAATTTCACACCTTGATATTTGACGCCAGCAAAGTTCAATCATAATTAAAAGTTTCGCGCAAAGCTATTCAGTGGTCATAGCATTTCCCCCTATATCTTGGTCGCTTTTTAACATTTTCTTAAAAAAAGTTGCTGGAATTGAGAGATATATCATTACTAAATATGAATATATATAAAACATTTTTTTGACAAAATTCGAGTTTCATCATATAATATATAACCTTAAAATGGATTTAAATTTTAAGGTGGCTAAATACAGAATTAAAAAAATGGAAAATTCATTATTCAGATCCGCATTTTTGGACAATCATTACTTGCTGAAAAACATATACTAAGGTATCTTACTGATATAAAACAACATCTAAGCAGTTCACAAAAGTAACGCAACTGCGTTGCTATGGCAACAATGACTTTTCAAGAAGGCGGATAGAATTAGAATTAGGATTTATCTCGTATCGACATCGACAACGACATCGGTGACTCTCAAATTTTATTTCAAAAAATGGTTTCTCTTAGTATAATCAATTATTTTGACAATTTCAAGAAAATTCTGTTGAGCAAGAAAATATTATTATGAGTAATCACATTTACGTAATTTGAAAAATTTCGGCTCAACAGAATTGTTTTTAAATTATCAACGTAATTCAATATACTAAGAGAAACCATTCTATACATAAAATAAAAATAAATTACTTTAAAGCCAAAATATTTTCCATATTGAAACGTCATCGTTGTCATAGCAACGGCTGTTGCGCAATTTTTGTGCAAAAATTCAAACTCTTTAGATGTTATAATGTGGAAACACCACGTAAATATTATGTATATATTATTAGCACTGATGAAGATCCGGGCTTACGGATCGAAAGCTTTGCAGTAATAAATTCAGAGGCGCCGGAATATCGATAATAGCGGGGGCAGATATTCATATATTCGTGTTCACAGACTGTAAAAACAATCGATTTCAAAAGAAATTAATTGGGCAGAACACGAATATATGAATATCTGCCCCCCAATTATCGATATTCCGGCGCCTCTGAATAAATTTATGTGGTGTTTCTACAAGCTAAACCATAGATATAGGAGAACTAGATTGCTGACTGTAATGTATTCTATTACGCACGCGACGCGCCAGTGAGCATTCAAAA
>CACRXK020008550.1:0-20618 GCA_902702795.2 Paramuricea clavata | reverse complement strand
AAATTTTGTAAAACAATTATATTGTTAGATAGAATCAATTATAAATCTTTAAAATATACGACCGGGTCACACCAATATAATTTAATCTCCTTTTATAAATCTCTCGTAAATAGCTATACGTCTTTTTTTTCTTTGTAAATATCTTTTTCTTGTGCTAGTGACGCCCCTTGTGGAAATCAACAGTTGCTGTTGACAAGGCTAGCGTCTTTAAATGAAGTTTTACATTCATTAACAGGGACGTAGTGACCGGGGGATGTGGGGGGGGGGGGTGATACCACCCCAACTAAGACGATTTGAAAATTTCAGGTA
The DNA here is from genome assembly GCA_902702795.2 of Paramuricea clavata. Taxonomy (NCBI): domain Eukaryota; kingdom Metazoa; phylum Cnidaria; class Anthozoa; order Malacalcyonacea; family Plexauridae; genus Paramuricea; species Paramuricea clavata. Next base: position 20,309 of record CACRXK020008550.1, on the reverse strand, counting down.
AATCCATAAAAAACTGGCGTTAATAAATCAGGTAAAAAATCTTCAAACCCATAACGGAAACAGGCAAATAATAGAGGATTGAAATGCGGAAAATAGATAAGGTTTTAATTCTTTATGCCATGGTTTCATACGTTGATACGTTCAGAGGTTTCCGTTTTTGCAACGTAGCCAGGCTTTATTTTACGAAAAGAATATGTTGTTGCATGTCTGTCGAAGTGTCTATTTTACTATTTCCATCGGCAAAAATAACATGGCCAGATTTTTTTTCGCTAAGTAACATTTATAATTCACTTCCGTTTCTTGGGCCTTTCCGGTTTTGGCTCTACACACAAGGTACGTGAAAGAAATTATATTAATTTCATCTACTTTTTGATAATAATACAGTGTATTTGAAATATATAGAATTATTTGTTTGCTTAGATTAATACAGCAACAGGGATATGATATCCGGATGCAAAATTTGATGCACATGTGTGATGTGTATTGCGTGCCGTGTACTATGTCATACTTATGATTTCGATCAGAAATAGTTTAGTTTAGTTTAATGAATTTGTCACATTTACATAGAAAAAATTTTACAATTACAACTGAGACTAGAACAATAAATAAAAACTAACAAAATAATTAGTACTTGTGACAGGAGTCTGAAACAGAACTTGCGTCCCAATTGATATCAAACCCCTTAATGATTAGTGTCTTCAAGTAAAAACACACACACACACTTAACCGGAAACTATTCCGGCGGGCAATAAGTTGGTAACATTATCTTGAATAAAGTAAACAGTTCCGACTTAAAGTTGTATAATGTTCCACACGACTTTATCTTGGGAGAGAGATTGTTCCATACTCTGCAGGATCTTGGGAAATAGGAATTATGAAAATAGTCCTGCTTATACTTGTCTATTGGGAATAAATGGTTTGTATCGGAATTTCGAGTATTGTAACGAGGAATACAAGTATTGTAATACTGGGAAGCATCTATAAGAACAAGACCATTTATACATTTGAATAAGAATGTTAGATCACTTATTTCGCGCCGAAATTCAAGTGGGAGAATGTCTAATTGGCATAATTAACCGATCTGTGATCAGGATAATTTAAAATGAACTTAGTGGCTCGGCGTTGCACGTTCTCAATCAATTTTCGATGTTTCTTCGTGTAAGGAGACCACAAATTTGAACCATACTCCAGCTTGGATCTAACAAGCGAACAATAAAGAACTTTTCTAGTGGAAGGATCAGTAAGGTCTTTACAAATCCGTTTAATTAAGCCTAGGGTCTTATTTGCTCTGGATACAATTTCTTCAATGTGGTTCCCCCACGTAAGTGTGTTAGAAACCAAGATTCCCAGATCCGAGTATGACGATACACTTACCAGCGGCTGGTCGTCTAGATTATATTGTCTATCAATGATAGTACCAGGCTTTTTCCTTGAGATGTGTAATGCTTTGCATTTGGACACGTTGAAAGGAATACCCCAATCAACATGCAGTCCATTGATGTAATTGCCCAAGGTCTTGTTGAAGAAGCCTACTAGAATCCGTGGAATCAATGGTTTTATATAGTTTTGAGTCATCTGCATATAAGGCAATTTTAGAGCTGTTTTGAGTGTAGTACGGCAGGTCATCAATGTATATAAGGAACATGATAGGCCCAAGGATGGATCCCTGAGGAACATCGGATGTTACGGGCAACCAATCCGAAGCACCACCCTCAAGCACGACTCGTTGATATCTACCTGTTAGATAGCTTTTAAACCATTGTAACAGCGGCCCAGAGATGCCTCTATCTTTAGCAATAGGAGGCGATGGGATACTCTATCGAACGCCTTAGATAAGTCCAGGTAAAGCACATCTGTTTCTTTTCCACAAGCGAGGTTGGTAAGAATATCGTGATATACTTGTAGCAATTGCGAGACTGTTGATTTCCCTTTTAAAAATCCGTGTTGGAGGTCATAAATATTGGATGTGAGATAGGGATAGCAGTGCGTGTTTACACATCTCTCCAAAACTTTAGAAATAAAACATAGCAATTGCAAGGAGATTGGTCAATATAGTTGGAAGGAAGGGTTGGATCGTCAGTCTTAAAAACAGGTGCAATGTTTGCAAATTTCCAGTTAGTGGGAAAAACACCAAGTGAAAGAGACAAATTGAATACAGAACATAACGACGGCGCAATTTCATCGGGCGCAATTTCATCGGCCACATTTTTTAGCAGTCGATTAGGGATACCATCGGGGCCGCTAGCCTTGTTTGGATCTAGTCCTTTGAGAACACTAGCTACTTCACATGTTGATAGTTGAATATTATTTAAATAGTTTGGAGGTATACATGATCTAGAAACGTGGAGAGGATTTGGATTTAATTCGTTTTCAGCTGCAAAGACAGAATGGAAATACTTGTTCAATAAGTTAGCTTTGGTGTAGCTATTTGTAATGAAAGATTGACCGTTTCATAAAAAATTAATGGCACTTTTCTGATTGGTAATTGATTTTACATATGACCAAAATCGCTTAGGATTTTCACCAAGTGCTACTTTCATTTTGTATGAATGATCTTTCTTTTTCTGTGCTATCATGCGTTTAGTATCACGACGCAGATCTTTAAACTTATCCAAGTCATTTTGAGAACCTGTTTTAAAAGCTTTCTTTCTTTGCGTATTCTTTTTCTTACTAAGCGTTAATAGTTCTTTATCGATCCAGGGGTGCCTGTTTATATTTCTTGAGGTGCATTTAGGGATGGAATTGTCCACAGCCGCAAGAAACATGTCACACCAATTTGAAAGGGATGTGTCAACATCATGAGTAAGTAAGCCTGCTTCCCAAGGGACTTTCGACAGAAGCTCCTTGAGGCCTTGTCAGTCGGCCTTTTTAAAGTTATAAACGCGCCGTTTGATTCTTGGTCTTTTCTCAACTTTTAAATTGATATCAAAACTTATTACTTTATGATCTCTCTTTAGGATATCATCAAAACCGTGAACATTACAGATCTTTTGAGGGACATTTGTAAGCAACAGGTTGACTAGCTGCCAGAGATAGTTATCTTTGACCAATTTGGTGAAATAATTGTGGGAAGCGTCTCCTACTGTAGTTACTCCTGTTGTCCAGTCAATGTGAGGAAAATTAAAATCCCCACAAATAATTATCTGATCGATTTTAGCTTTCATAGCTAAAGAAATAGATTTTTTAAAATCCCTAATGTATGCAAATTCTGCGTTTGGCGGTCTATACAGCACAACAATAAGAATTTTTCTCTTCGACTGAGGGCGGATTTCAGATATTAAAATTTCGGTATTGCATTCAAAATCTCTTCGACGGAGAGTCGGGATCGTATTTCTAACAGCTAGCATTACACCGCCTCCTGTTCTGCTTTCCCTATCACGTCTAAGGATGGAATCGTTACCCGGCAAGATTTCACTGTTCAAAACGTTCGACTTTAGCCAAGTTTCGGTTATTGCAATAAGGTCAACATCAGCAGCGAGTGTTTGCAATTCATCAGTTTTGTTCGTTAAGACTTCTAGCATTTGAATACAAACATTTGATTGAACACATCGCATCGTTAGTAGGACCAGGATTCGGATGCATATTAACCAAGAAAACTTTTCCGGCAGTGAAGCATGCCATACTGTTGTTGTAATAATGTATACTTCAGAAAGATATATTTTAACGTATTACTATTAGCTATATTGTAATTTATTTGCAGAACCTCCCTGAAAACCACGTATGTGATGGAAGCTGTTAAAATGTTACTTTAATAATAATAATAAAGTTTTGCATATATATATATATATATATATATGTACTTCTAATTCGCTGCAGATTTCTTTCAGCATTTTGACATTGAATTTTTCCAATTCGTTACGTTGGCGTAATTCACAAGTTTATACTTATATATTAACGCAACACGCAAGCAAGTTTATATGAAAGCAAGTTAATATCAAAACCGTGAAATTATACAAAATTTAGATATATTTTTTTATTTCAGCTGCATGTGTTTTTACAAAAATTAAAAAGTCAAAAATCACCTGTGGAAATAGTCTCGCGGTAAATTTTCGGCGTGAAAGCAAACAATTCTCGACAAGTTGCACGTGTTTTGACAGCCGAATTATTTAGCTGGTCAGCGGCTTCCGCAATAACAATAACAAAACGAGTAAAATTAAACGATGGAGGAATTGACTAGCATTGCCTGTTGACGAAGAATCACGATTTATATACAAGACTGTGTCTACAATAATCATTAAGATATCGAAAGTGATTAACACTAAAGAATAATGGAAGCTAACGAACGTCAATAAGTCAACTGACAATCGGGGTCATTGAATGACAAGGCTATGATCGAGGCATACTTTGTATCAATTATATTGGGGTAGGTTTTCTCTTGACTTTCTAAATAAATCTTCAACATAAATCGATGTTTGATAATTTGTTGACTAACGGACGTCTTTACATGATGCAAATGTATAACTTGTCTTGATTATATTCAGCTAGAAAATGTTTATTATTTATACAATACGGTCCATTACGTCCATGGAAATGCCTGTGTCAGTGCTTTTCCCTAAAAGACTTTAGACAACAGTAAAGGTCAAACGAATGTTCATCACTGTTCTAGGTCTAATAATATGTAAAATTTTGCTCTTTCAAAGCAGAGTTTACAGTAAACATGAACGTTCTTATTTGCTCCAAACTGCCGAAAGTCGAAAATGTTGATGTTTTGTTGGCCTGTAGTACCTCCAAAATTTACAGGCCGCAATATTTTATCTTATATTATGTAAGACCAACCTTTAATCTCACAATACAAATAATATTACATTCATAGCAAGTCTAACTTTTGAATTTTAGGGTTTTTATTTCACCCATTTTTAAGGAACTTGGAAATTTCTATTTTAGTCTATCATGAATGATGTCATTTCTATATTTAGAAAACAAATTTGAAAAGTTTATAGATACCTTGTTACTTAAGACATATAAAGCTACTATTGTCTGGAAAGATTTAGTTTTATGATTATTTTTGTTTGATGTACAGAGGTTTAAAAATCAGCAAAAATCCACTATTGAGAAACAGCAAAAATCGTAATTTTAGCCCTCAACTTGACCCCCCTGGAACTTTGCCAAAATGCAATTAGACTGAAAACAAAATGCATTTTGAAACAACCCTTATAAAGGCAATCTCAACTACAAAGTTTGAGAGAAATCTATTTGTTGATCCAAAGAGGTCATGAGGTTCTTACAGAGACTGCCTCTTAATAAAATACATTTCGCTGCACTAAGAAAAACATTGAAAATGTAATATTCAAATTCATGATAATTTTCTCCGGAACAATTTTACGGCAATTACCGATTTTCAAACGAGTTGTTCTCCTGCGGGTTCGAATTTTTCTCAAATTTTCACAGGATATAGCTAAAGACGTCAGTTTCAAAATTGTGTTCGGCTCTTTTCTAATTTTGGATATTTTAATATAATAATAAGGAGTAATTCACACAAACGATTCAGAAATATACTGCAGTCGTCAAAGAAATCGCTATATCAGCGGAATGACGAAATAAACAAAAAATTCCGAACACAATTTTTTAGAACAACTATTTTACTGTATAAAAATGATATTTCCCTAAATATATCTTAAAACCAGCAGGAACACAACTAAAAAGCGTGAAGGTACCGTGATTTAAGATTTTGCTGAATAATTCTTAAATTATTTTATTGTCTGTCCATTTTACAACTTTACCATATTTTGCCTAAACTGGCGAACATTTGATGAAAATCGGACTGATATTGAGCGCGCAGTAGCGATTTTCCGCAAAACACCAAAAAGGGTGTCCTGTAACCTTAAGTTGTCGTCGAATCAGACTTGGTTTGTCTTCGGCAACCTTCAACCGGATAACACGTTTAGATTTGAGATTTCATCCTTATCAAATGATTAAACGGCACCAACTTCATCAACGTGATCATCTGCGTCGGCTACAGTTTTGCAGGTGCCTACGTGATCGGAACGACCGTTTTCTTGACGATTTACTCATTGGCGACGAATCAAGGTTTGCACTGAATGCTTCGGTCAACACCCGCAACATTCGAGAATACCAACCACGAGGCGAACAACCGGTAGATTTCCAATATCAGCGAAATGATGACCGACATAAGTTAACGGTTTGGGTTGGGTTAATGGGAAATGGCACTGTTATCGATCCCTTTTTCTTCCAAAACAACATTGATGGGTTAAATTACTTGCAGTTGATTGATGACCAAACTGTCCCTGTTTTACGGCAGTTGCCCCGTTATCGCAACAGGCGTAATGTGCCATTTCGTCGAGTATGGTGGGCACAGGACGTTGCTCCTTGTCATTCGTGCAATTAATGGTGGAATGGTTCTTCGAAGTTATATAGAAACTTACAAGGATCTATCTCTAGAGCGGGTACGAAAAATCCTTCGAAACTATTATGATGTAAAAAATGCAACTGAGCTATATCAAAGTCTTGCATCAATATGTCAAGGGTCAAAAGAAACACCACAAGAATTCCTTATGCGTGCCTTGGATTTACGCCAGAAAATCCTGTTTTCAAGCACTCAAGATCAAAGTGAGGACACTTTGGTTTATGAAAATGATCATATTCAAAAGCTGTTTCTACGTACTGTTGAAACTGGCCTTCAAGATGAAAATGTTAGAATAAGGGTTAGGGGGTACCTCAGAAACCCCACAATATCAGATGAGGAGCTTATTTTGCAAGTAAATAATGCAGTGTCGACAGAAAATGAACGGGTAAGAAAACTAAGAAACCAGAACCTCCCAAAGTCTGCCCAGGTTTCCCAGGTAGCAGAGAAAGCTGAGTCCCAAGATAAAATTCTAAAGACTCTGGAAGCACTGAAAGTTGAAGTGGCACAAGTTAAGAGTCAGTTGAAGGATATCAACCAAGAAACTGAACAAGCTCGATTACCAAATTCGCCTGCGCCAGTAGACACTAGAAACCAGAGAAGAAATACGCCGCCAAAATGCTTGCAGTGCCAAACTAGTGGAAATGACAAATGCTCTCATTGTTTCATTTGTGGAAGTGACAATCATTTTGCAATTGAATGTCGACAGAATCGTGGAAAGAATGCTTTAAACTCCAGGAGGCTGCCTCTCCGGGGCCAGAAGTAGCCGAAAGAAGTTTGCGGTCCCAAAGATGTAGTTATTGTGGCAAGGACGATGGTCAAATGACGTTGTACTGTTGTGCACAATGCAAATGTATAGTTTATTGTTCAAAAACTTGCCAGAAAAGACACTGGAATGATCATAGGAACAATTGTAAAACTCTTCGGGACCTGACATGGGCATGTCAAAACAAAACACGCAGCAATAATAAGACATTTACCAGTCACCTAACTCCTAGTGAGCATGCAAAGATTGCTAAGCTAGTAGGAAGACGGTGCACTGTAAAGTGTTCTCTAAATGAATTTGAGTCAACAGTATTATGGGATAGGGGTGCACAAGTATCTATCGTGTCCAAAGAAATGATGGAAAAACATTTTCCTAAAAATGTTATAAAGAACATTTCAGAACTTATTAATGGTGAATTGGATTTAACAGCAGTTAATGGTACACGAATTGCGTATAGTGGTTGGACTGAGATAGAAGTTAGATTGATTTCATCAAAAGAAAAGGATCCATCGGTTATGGTTCCTTTCTTAGTAACAAACGACAGTTTAGAATATCCCATTCTTGGATATATACAATGCTTTTGAAGAACTAATCAAGCCGATGAATACATCTGATATTCAGTCAGCACATATTGCTACAGTACAAGCTAGTTTTCAAGGTTTTGATGAGAAAGTGTTACTCGAATTGGTTAGACTGATACAGACAGCAAGAGCAAATGAACTATGCACGATTAAGAGCCCAAAGAAAGACTTTGTTATTCCGGCAAAGAAAACATTTAAAGTTAACTGTCGAGCGAATACTGGACCGGTAGAAGAAACTACACTTGTATTGTTTGAACCGGACGAATTAACGCCCTGGCCAGACGGTTTATCGGTGCACGAAACGGTAACAACAGTGAAACAAGGCTCAACGTCTCAAGTAAAGATAGATGTGACTAATACAACTAATCATGACATTGTCGTGTGTAAACACACAGTATTAGGAAGTCTTCAGTTAATTAAATCGATTACACCTGTAGAAGTGAAGTTGGCAGAAAAGTCAAGCAAAGAGAAAGAACGAACAGTAACAGCCACACAATCCCAAGTGAATGCAATGGCGAAAGAAACACGAGAAAGAGACAATACAAATGATGACCAGTTTTTACCTGAAGTTGACCTTAGTGGATTAACAGAACGTCAACGTCAAGTGGTTACTAACATGTTGAAGGAAGAATGTCACTCTTTTGCAAGAAATGATGAGGATATCGGTTATATCAAAGATCTAGAACTAGAAATAAATTTGACAACAAACGAGCCAGTGCAAAAGAACTATGTATCGGAACTATGAATCTATGTATCTATGTATAAACATGTATGTATGTATATAATCTATGTATGTATGTATCTATGTATGTATGTATCTATCTATCTATGAACTATGAATCTATGTATCTATGTACTTGAACTATGTATCTATGTACCAAGACCTCTCTAGCCGGAAGTAAAACAGTACATTGAAGATTTGTTAAATAACGAATTTATAAGAGAGTCAAAATCAGCTTATTCATCCCCAGTAGTATGTATTCGCAAAAAGGATGGAACTCTGCGACTTTGTGTCGATTATAGAGAACTTAACCGTAAGACAGTGCGGTCAGTGCCAGATAGGCATCCTATTCCGCGCGTCCAAGAAGCTCTCGATAGTTTAGGTGGTAACGCTTGGTTTAGTGTATTGGATCAGGGTAAGGCGTATCATCAAGGATTTGTGAAACCATCCTGCCGACCATTAACAGCATTTGTGACACCCTGGGGGTTATATGAATGGGTAAGAATTCCATTCTATCTTATGAACGCTCCAGCAAGTTTTCAGAGGTTCATGGAACAGTGTTTAGGAGTATTACGTGATGAAATTTCCATTCCTTATTTGGATAATGTGAGCGTATTTAGTAGAACATTCGACGAACATGTCGAACACTTACGAACAGTTTTACGTCGCCTAAGAGAACACGGTGTCAAATTAAAGCAAAGAAAATGTAAATTGTTCAAACGTGAAGTCACATTCTTCGGTCGAGTAGTGTCGAAAGATGGCTACAGAATGGATCCCGAGAACATTAACGCAGTTGCGAGTCTAAAGAACAATACTCCTCATACAATAGGAGATCTGCGGAAAATGCTTGGATTACTCAGTTACTATCGTCGTTATGTACCCAATTTCGCGCGAAAGGCTAAACCATTATACGACCTTGTTACACAAGCAGCAACAACAGACCCGTGTCATGATCAAGAGAAAGGTAACAAAAACACCAGAAAGAAAGGTCAAGTGCCATCATCATTCAAAATCGCGTGGACTGAGATACATCAGACTGTGTTAGAGAAACTCATTGACCATCTGATAACACCTCCGGTTATGGCATATCCAGATTATCAAAAACCCTACATCGTGCACACTGATGCCTCGAAAGACGGTCTAGGTGCTGTCTTATACCAGGAACAGGAAGAGACAATGCGAGTCATTGCGTACGCCTCTCGGAGTCTGACGAATGCAGAAAAGAACTATCACCTCCATGCAGGAAAATTAGAATTTCTGGCACTCAAATGGGCAATCACCGACCACTTCCGTGATTATTTATATTACGCGCCTGAATTTACGGTTTATACCGATAACAATCCATTAACATACGTTTTAACATCTGCACGACTTAATGCCACAGGCTTAAGATGGATTGGAGAACTGGCCGACTTTAAGTTCAACATCCGTTATCGTCCAGGAAAACTCAATGGAGACGCCGATGCATTGTCCAGAATGCCTATGAAAATTGACGATTATATGAAAACATGCAGCGAAGAGGTTAATCGCGACGCTAGCTTTCCAAGCGACAGTTTGTGGAGCAAAAGTACAGGTCGAACAGTTTCAAACACCTTTGCTCTTTCCTCCTGAGATTACTCGAGCAGATGTTAGTTTAAACCAAGCATCTATAAATTTGAAGACAGCACAGAATGACGACGCAGATATTGACCGCGTCATAACACTCGAAATAGCGAACACGTATATATATTTGTCTCCTCATGAAAGAAAGCAGGAAAGCCACACTGTACAGCAGCTGTTAAAAGAATGGAATAAGTTAAAAGTGGGGACTGATGGAGTTCTGTACCGACTAGCAGGAACAGTCCGTCAAGTTGTACTACCTGGACGTCTACGTCAACAAGTTTATAAAGAGTTGCATGAAGAGATGGGTCATTTGGGTTCTGAACGTGTCATAGACTTGGCTCGAGAACGATTTTTTTGGCCTCACATGAAACAAGATATAACTCACTACGTCACGAAAGTTTGTCATTGCTTAAAGAGTCGAAAACCCTTAAGGGGGTCTTCCACCCTAAAAACATTTTTTTCAATTTAAAGGTTTTATCATCATATTTGAGTCAAATATGATGGAATATCCTCAGCTGACGCAGGGTCAGTAACTTTTACATTCGTCGTTGCCATAGTAACTAAGATAGGCCTCGCTATAGGGTAAAATATAGGGTTTGCTCCAAAAATGATGTGAGCCAAACTAATTTACCGAGGATTTTAGAAACAGCTTTAATGGACACTTAATACATCGATCTATGTCATTAACCTAAAAAATATACAAGTAATATAATAAGGCCTTCATATTTTACTTTTTTAAAATTATATGAAGAAAGGAGTTCTTATAAGGCTACTCTTGCAATGTATATTGCTGATATATGAAGTTTTTTAGATCCATGACATGGCTATGTAACAAGCAAATAAACTCGGAAAATTTCGAACGAATTGATTCAGTATGAACAGTAGGAGAGTTTTTAGTATTTCGCAAAATGCTCATGTGAGAAAAGCGATTTTAAAGTTTTTGCATATATTAGAATAACTTAGATAGAACAATATAATTGAAAATGGAACAATAGACTAAGCCAATCGCATATCTTTATCGCTCCGGGTAAAATCGTGGTTTTACCCTACCGGAAGGTGTAGAATTTTCTCATTTCTCTGGTTTACGGTACATTTTCGTTCTTAAAATTACACGGATTTTATAAAGAACGCTATAAAGACTACATTTTTACGTTTTTCTAAAAAATAACGAATATTGGAAAATTTGGGTGGAAGACCACCTTAAGAAACCAACGTGAACCATTACATCCAATCGTAACTACCGCACCCTTCCAAATGGTTTCTATCGACTACCTTCACCTCGAAACAAGCGTAGGAGGCTATCAATACATCCTGGTTGTTATGGACCACTTTACGAGGTATGCTCAGGCTTACGCGACTCGTGACAAATCGGCCAAGACCGCTGCAGACAAGTTAGAGTTAAACACCGAGGGCGGAGGTATTTAGTCATATACATATGACTAAATACCGACGCCCGAGGTGTTTAACTAACTTATTTCATGATCTGGAGGTTTATTCACAAAACAGCTCTTACGCTTGTGGGACGTAACGCAAGTTTGAGCAATTCAAATTCATACATCAGCCCCGCTCTTCCCTGCTGAAAATCAAATTCCTCCCCGGGCTTTCAGATGGACGAGTAATTACGCTAGATACAAGGTCTTGAATAACAAAAGAAAGCGACTCAATCATGAAATAAGCTCTATAACGACTTTATCTTGCGCTATGGCTTCCCCGAGAGGATGCACCACGACCAAGGTGCTGAGTTCGAGAATAAACTTTTCTTTATTAACCTGGAAAAAGTAAGCGGAATTAAACACTCTCGGACAACCCCTTATCACCCGGAAGGTAATGGGCAAGTTGAACGATTTAATAGAACGCTCTTGTCAATGCTTCGGTCCTTGCCAGACAAATACAAAAGTCGTTGGCGTGATCATCTCCAGAAAGTCGTACATGCATTCAATTGTACCAGAAATGACGCGACAGGATACTCCCCATTCCTCCTACTCTTTGGCAGACCCCTGCGATTGCCAATTGACCTTATGTACGGTCTGAAACCCCACCTGGCCATAGTACTTATCCTGAATATGTCAAGAAATGGCGAGAATCGATGTCCGAAGCATATCAACTTGCATCTGAAAAGGCAGAAAAGAACGCTACGAGTGGGAAAGTGCAATATGACAAAAAAGCTAAGAGTGCGAGTCTATGGTGTTAGACACTGATATCAAGAGTCACGAAATCAGAAAACGAAAATTGTTGAAATTGCCATCATGTTGCGAATAATGACTGTTAGAAAACAGAAACAATAAAACTTTACAAGAGTTAAAGTTCCAGGAAAAGTTCCTGACCAACAAGAAGTGAAAGCGGGGCCCGAAAAGATAAAGAAACACCTAGTTTAGATTACTGTCTAGGTTCAATATTTGTGAGTCTGATCAACCCACACAGTTGACCAAGAAGTAGCCAAGATGAATACAGACAAAAGCGTTAAATGTTGGGCTATATAAAAGATAATGAGGACAGCTTAAATTAATAGGAGGGGTGAGTGTAGGATGCCCATTAGCAATACGTCATGTAACATTAGTTAAATAAGAACTATTGCAGCATGTAGTTGTGACAGTTACCATAGTAACGAGAAAGGACCAGTGTGACCAGATTTGGTAAAAAGTTTTACTTTTGGTAAAATTTCGTGAATTTTGAAGAAAATTTGGTAATGAAACTTTTGGTAAAATTTTGGTAAAATCTGAAAGGTTTGAATTATTAAAAATAGTTGGTAAAAATGTGTGTTTCTTGTTTAATAACGTGCTCAAAGTGATGAACAGAACTGCCAAGCCTAAGAAATAAAGCCTTATCATTAGCAACAACTGCAATACAATGAAAGCAACAAGTATTTCGAGACACTTTTTGTGAATATTTTTTCTACTTTGATGACGTAACTATTGTTTTTTGGCATTATCATGACGTAATTATTCGGGAAGCCGACATTTGGTAAAATTTTTCTTAATTTAGTAAAATTTGAACAAAATTTTGGTAATGACTGCTGAAAAAGTCTGGTCACACTAGCTGGAAAGGACAGACAAACAGATTTTCAAGATGGCGATTAAACAACCACGTTGTTATTAATGTTCACATTGTTTTACGAAATAAATTGTGCTTTCTACTGTTTTAATACTTGAATTATAGAATAGATCGAGAATTTAGTGAGCGGGCAACACTTACTCCGCTTGACTTTTTTCTTTGGGGTTATCTGAAGAGCAAGGTTTACCTAACGCCACCAGAAAATCTTGCAGAACTTGAGCGACGAATCCGCGAAGAGATGAATGTACCCAGACAAGATCGAGCAATGATACGCCGTGCTGTTTTTGACATGGTTAGACGTGCGCAAGTTTGCACAGAACGAAATGGAGGACACGTTGAAGACTAAGACAATTCGTTTCTTTTTTGCCGTAAAATTTACCTTTGTTTTATACTCCAGATGTAAAATAAATGTCGTTATTCAAAAGTATTTAAAAACATGCGCGAGTTTTAAATTGTATTTACTTAAAGAATTAAGATACATAATAGACCAATCCCCAATTAACCAAAATTTTGAACTCAACAAGTCTAGACAAAAATTTCATCACAGCTTGAAAGAGCATCACAAAATTAGTAATATTCCAAAATTTCGTTGTAAAATGCGGATAATATAGCATTGCGAAGTTTGCAATTTTCAGTCATTTTAGATTACAAACGGGAAATGGTTACCACTTCTGTGCGTAATACAAAATGACTGAAAATTGCAAATTTCGCAAAGCTATATATATTATCCGCATTTTACAACATTTCGCAACGAAACTTCGGAATATTACTAATTTTGTGATGCTCTTTCATGCTATGACGGAATTTTGTCTAGACTTGTTGAAATCAAAATTTTGGTTAATTGGGGATTGGTCCATTGACATGACTCATTTAAAATCAAAATGCAAATGCAAATTTGTGAATTCATAATGAAGCAAGAACAACACCAACGGAGAAAAATATTACGTTTTCATAGGCTTTTCGGCCTGCCGAAATTTTATCCCAAATTTTATCCAAAATCCTGCCGAAATTTTATCATAAATGCAACAAATAGCGAACTTTTCATACATGAACTCAAATAAAGAATACCGTTTGGCATTTCCGTGCGCAAGCCACTTTTAGGGGAGCAAAAGTTGACCACCCCCCTGGATAGCAAAATTTACTTTTTTCAAATTTTTCAATATTTTCCATAATTTAAGAACTCAAGCAATCCATACATATCAAAAATTACATTTCATGAACAGAATTGTGGAATTGAGAGCAATTTCAAAATTGTCTTACTTTTTTTTATACACACTGTATAGCAGTATTCGAAAATACTTGCATGCAAACGAAACTTCATCTGCAACAATGTATAACTAATAATAGTATCATTTGTCATTGATCCAGGCTGTTGTTTTGCTCAGTTTAACGCCAGGCGATTTCAACGTGCATCGGTGCATGCATGCATTTGGCAATTTTCAGGACCCCCGTGTTCAACCTCGTTCCCAGGCCCCTTTTATGGGCCCAACACACTCAACACAAAGCATTTGCAGCTAGGCAAAATTTATCTTCAATTTATCTTACTCTTTCCTCACTCGTTAGCATTCTATTTCTTTTCATACTTTATTTCTTTCTTGTACAAGCAATTACAATCAACTTTTCCGTAACAGCTCGTTGTTACATTGATATTGTGTATATATAACTAGGAGAACAAAACCGATTCATTCATGCTTGTGATTGCACACAGAACAAATGCTGTTTCAAAACTGGTGGGGGATGAAGTTGTAAAAAGTTATAAAGTGAATTACAAAATCTTGAATTCTTAGGGACGGAGGGAAGGGGGGATAGAGGCTCGATACATTTTTCAGTAACTTTCGAATTAATGTACCGTACTTTGTTAAATTTTTCGGTAATATTTTCGTAAATTTAGATTTTTAAAATATAAATTGTAATATCTTAATCTTGATGTATAAAGTTAAAATCTGTATTTTCCAATGTTTTAATTTTAGGGGCCCATGATGGCAGGGGACCACAACAAGTTCTCGTCGGCTCGTCTTTAGCCACCAAGTCCCTGCACGGCTCTTAGGCAATCAGCGTTCAGAATTTACAAATGCTATATTATAATAACCAATTATAACATTGTTATATAGTAAAGATTAATTAAAGATAGTATTTTCCTGGCATTTAGACTTGAGTGTTGCATTTCCTGCGCTCTGTTTGCTGGGCAAAGTATTAATAATGGACACAAACTGAAGGCATTCAACACGTTAGTTGGGTTTATCTGGCTGGGGGTAACGATTCCTCCCAGCCGCTTTATTAATATTTAACTTTCAAAGATTAGGATTCATATAATATGTCGCATTAAAATGTTCTTAATTAAACAGTTCTGCCCAGGAAAGGTGAGGGCAAAATTACGCCGTTACTTACAAAATAGGCAATAAACATTAACAATCATGACAGATGCAGACATGGGGAGGAGGTGGGTGATTAATAAATTTTGATATCTTCACAAAGTGGTGTTCACTTCGCTGTAGACTGAATGCGACTGATGTGAACCGCATGAAAGTATGTACTATAAATGACCCCCTTTTCAGCCATCTGCTTGATCATTCCGCACCCTAGGGACATTCTCGCCATTTCCTTCGTATGACAATTCTTATCTTACCACCACCTGCTTATCAATTATAATAACCAACCTATCTACCCCAATGTCTCAGCCGGAAAGGCATAAAATTCCTATTAGCAAGCAAATATTATATATCACAGTGTAGAAATTAATAAACCGAATATTGACGTAAAAACAGCTGCAAAGGATGTATCCATCTGGGGCTCGACGACTTCCTTTCTGGAGACCAGTTCCCGGATTGTTTCTTTCCCACAGACCATCATAGAAGAACCAATGGGGCTCCCTAAAGATTGCTCCAATTTTAAAACGTCACTATTTAAATTAATTGTCACGTACGTTTGGTACATAGAATTTGGTAGTTCAAAAAAACAAAATACCAGGCCTCTTCAAGACTTCGTCAAACATAGGTACGCTGTAGCGTACATGGCGTCTACTGAGTACTGGATAAAAAAACAAGGAATGCTTAATGTGAATAAAACACAGGAAATGACCAATCTATTACAATAAAGATAGGCTATAACATATCACACAAATATACACTTTAATTTATAGTAGTTCCATTGCAAATATGGTGCGTAAATCAGTACTATATACTTCACATGCAAGCGTATAACGTGAATGCAAAACTTCATCACGTCCAGCCATCTGCATTGTGGCATCAAAACAATATGGAACACAAAAACGAAGAAATCTTTGAAGAGATATCACCTATACCGTCAATAAACTTTTTTGGCTGGCGGCTGCAAACCGGATATTGCGAAAAATGAATATCTTGGAAATGGTACAATGTTCCTTCCAGGTTATATGTTCATCAAGCATTACCCCCATTTTAAATTTAGGGACTCTTTCAATATCATGACCATGAATAAAGTTTAATTCATTATCATGACCATGAATTTCAATATCATGATCACAGATCGTTTATTAAAATCTTCCGAAATTTCAAAATTTAATTTACATTTAATGAACATTATTATAATGCAATCATTTTGAACTGTTTTTGTTTTGGTGACTCTTTTCAGTTGCAGCAACAAGCGAACTAAAGAGCGAATCTTGGTTTGCCAGGAGAACAGATGGTTTATTGAACTCGACAATCTGAAACATATAAGATTGTTACCAGATTACCATTGGTTAGCAAAACAGCCTGATGGCATAAACTATCATTATTATTAAAATATGGAAGTATCGGCAAATAACTCTACTGAGAATGATCTATTAAGAATATTTAATGTTATAACTATATGGCGGTACTATGGCTTAATCTGAATGTTGATCTGACTTCTGTGTTCCAGATTATTGACAGAATTTCTACTACTGAGCTCATTAGTTGTTCGAGTAAAATGTTTAATGTAAGCGATCATGAAACCTATTTGACTATTGCCACTTAACACAACTAATGCATGATTTCAGTGGTCCATATTATCGGAACACAGTTATTGCATTTTTTGGAACACCCTGTATTCCTTCAGTCTTTTGTGATCCCGTAATTCCTAAACACATGCAGTGCGGATTCATTTCTCAGGTAAATCAAATTTCGTAGATTAGAAGAAATGAAATGTTAACACTAAATACTGTAAAGGAGTACAGTATTAAGAATAAATTATTAAAAGATCTTGCAATCGAAAAGGAATAAAAAAATGACAAGTAAGAATAGAGGACATTGTCAAAACATGAAGGTGAGTTACATTTGGGATCATACCTTCTATTGGAAGGAAAAATAAATGGATAAGGAGGATAAAGGAAGACACAGAATTAGGTAAAAAACATAAAATTTGAATGGGCATGAAAAAAATTTTAAATGAAAAGAACGCAGCCGAAGGTACACTACATATAGTGGTTGGGAAAATAGGCAATGTATAATTATGTAATCTCATCGTTTAAGTGAATGGAAAAAATCCTTGCACATAACGCTTGTTCATGTGCTCAAGATAACTCGCGGCCTGGTTACTATTGCTACAGTTTACTGAAACATACAATGGAACAATGACAACCCGAATTATTTACATCAAGTATAGATAAGCCTATTCCAAATAAAATTCATGCTTTCGCAAACTGCAACGATAGTCACTAGACAGTTATATTCGATGTTGTGAATTGGGTAAAAACGCTACCGTGTATTGACTTAGCGCTTACTGAGCCAGGCTTCAGATTATAGGCGATTCCCTATAGATTCACAGTTTTTTGTGCATCCTTACTTCTCCTTGTTCCATGACCATAATCCTATCAGAATCCATGACTGTATTGAGACGATGAGCTATCGTTAACATCGTGCAATCTTTAAATGCTTCACGTATCGTATCCTGAATTTTTGCGTCTATATTGAGGAAAATATGTCTGATGTACAGGTTGCAAATTAGTCTGCTGCTTTAAAGCAAAATAATAATCTTTGTTACCTCCTCTCCGTGTGTTACGTATTAGCCATTCCGAAGTTGATGAGAGGACTGGGGACGAGTGTTAAAAAGTGCCCAAATTAAGAAATGAACCAAACTAAAAAGGCCACCTCAAAATTAGTAAGTATACGAAGTTTGAAGATGTTTTCACGAATATCCTTCGAATAAAAAGCTTTCGAAAATCGCGATATTTACTATAGTGAAATGTACTGTAATTTTTGGGGACGCGCGTCCCCAAAACAATCTTTTAAGCCGGTTTCCATTAGGTGGAATTTTGCGCGCGGAGCGGAAATTTTCTTTGTCTTGTGATTTCTCGGGTGGAACTAATTAGAAAAGACAAAGAAAGATTCCGCTCCGCGCGCAAAATTCCGCCTAGTGGAAAACCGGCTTTAATCAGTAATTTCACAATTTTTGAAAGCTTATTATTCGAAGGGTATTTATGTAAACGTCTTCAAACTTTGCATACTTACTAATTTTGAGGTGGTCTTTCTAGTGATTTGGTTCATTTCTTAATTTGGCCACTTTTTAACTCTCGTCCCCAGTCCACTCATCAACTTCGGAATGGCTAATTAATACGAAAATTTGCAGGAATAATGGACATTAGAAACTGTTGCAATTTTCAATATTTCATTCAATTTTGAAGTTACTACTTGTTTGGATTAATACCAAACATTAATAACACAAATTCTGGTCAAAATTTAAAATATATATGAATGCACGATATTAATCATACCCGTTTCAGAGTCTATTGCAGCTGTGGCTTCATCAAGCATGAGGATCTGAAAGCAGGCATTAAAATACGGAATTTTTACAAGGACGCACTTTGCCTTCAGAGACGTATTTTTGGTACAAATGCGCAGACTCACGAGGACGAGTGGCGAAGTCACCAGTTTAGTGTCAAAGACGCGAGCTTTTAAGGGGGTCTCTGAAATGGCATTTCCAGAGTTCTGAGAACAGAATTTGCAAAATCTTTGGCCATTTTGTGTGGATTACATTAATATATTTTCAGTTTAATATATTTTCAAGTACACACTTTTCAATTTACAAGGGCACATTCGCATTTTACAAGGACACAAAGTGTGTACAAGGACACGCTATTTTAATGCCTGTCTGAAAGGTAATTAAAGAACCGTTCTTACTATATTTGTTTCTTCAATTACTAAAACGTCTGACAAATCCATGCCATATAATGTCTGTTAGATATCTTTGCTTTTGTAACGTGACCCTTGTAATCATAACTGGAAACGTATTTATTATATTGTTGAACGAGATTGGTACTGAATTTTGCTCCAAATATTCTGGATGTTGCGCTCTCTACATAGACCATCAACCCACCTTACAGTTTCTCAACAAAGCTCTGGCCATGCACATCAGTTGTCTTTCACCAACAGAAAAATTTTCTCCATTTTCAACAACAGGTGCTTGTAATTTCAGTGGCAAATTACTGATAGTGTCTTTGAGATGTGCTCTTTCTAAAGCAAGCCACAGTTCTTCATCGGTATGTGTGTAAAATGGATCCAGATTGTATCTATTATAACAAAATATTCATTTACCGCGTACAAACTCGTGGAATAATTTTCAAGTGAAAATATGAATATCGCAAAACGAGGAAATCATTCAATCAATATGCATTAATTTATTTACATTAACATAATATGGCAAATACATGTATAGTTTCAAATTCATCGAATAATGTGAGTTGTTTTCATGAATCCTAGTAATTCCTTACCCTACTGTCCCAATAAACAAGATAGGATCCTGCGGTATAATTGATAATTTCGATCGAAGATCGCTGAGTCCTGGAGAAAATGAAAGAAAAGGACATTTTACCAGTTGCATTCAAGTGTAAAGGGAAAGAATAATGGAAAGGGAGTAATGAGTAAAAAGGAAAAACAAAGATGAACTAGAGGGCACTCAGAGACTGCATACCTCCGCCCGTTACTCGGAAGTGAAAGGCAACCTCGGAATTTCCTAAGAAATCCACTTTACAATTCTTAAGCATAAAAGATTTCAGGCCCCCGCGAATTGAAATCGAATTGCTAATAGAACATATTACTGTTGTTGTGCTGTACAGTACTTGTAAAATAAAAACTTATTAAGTGTCATTAAATAAATGCATAAATTTTGCTTTATGCACTCGCGCGTGCAGTAATTTTCACAGTTGTGCTATTTTAAATTCCCAGGCAGCTAAAATCTTTTGTCTTTAAAACAATGTCAATTTCTTAGGAAATTCCGAGGTTGCGTTCTTTT
>CACRXK020008549.1:0-20623 GCA_902702795.2 Paramuricea clavata | reverse complement strand
GTTTGAAAGAGAAAAGAACAGGCTTTGAAGTAAGCCTAAAAGCGTTTAACTAGAAATAGTATTTCGAAAGTTATTAAGCACAAAAGATGAATTGCGTTTATTTTGATACACCCTGTATATTACATTTCTTCTTCGAATGACCCAAATATTACACATACCAAAAATCATATTTGGGGACAGTCGCACTTCTAGCAAAGATTCTGTATCCATACAGATTAACCTGCTGGTTCTAAAATGAAATGTGTGTTCTAGGCTGTTCAAGAGTTTGGAGAGTTGTGTAAGACCTGTGACATGAATGCTGTCTTGGGTGTGCTGAAATATTGGCCACGATTATACAACAAATTAGCTTTGGTAAGTAATAAGAGTTTTCTGGTGCAGCTGTGCGATAATTCGCATACTTACGTACCAGAGGTACGCCAATATTGCTATCTGCGTACTTATTTTTTTGCTGGTAGCTCATGACCTTTCCAAGTCCAAGGTATTCAATACCGTAATTTAGTTGGTATATCATGTGTCTGAGATGTCTTGGCTTGAAACATGATTGCACTGATGGCACTAAGAAACGTTGGAGTCGGTTGTTTGAAATAGCAAAACTCTGTTTTTAAATAGCAAAACTTTTTTTTCAAATAGCAAAACTCCGTTTTCAAATAGCAAAACTCCGTTTTCAAATAGCAAGACTTTCTTTTCAAATAGCAAAACTCCCTTTTCAAGTAGCAGAAGTCCCTTTTCAAATAGCAGAACTCCCTTTTCAAATAGCAAAACTCCTTTTTCAAATAGCAAAACTCCCTTTTCAAATAGCAAAACTCCCTTTTCAAATAGCAAAACTCCCTTTTCAAATAGCAAAACTCCCTTTTCAAATAGCAAAACACCCTTTTCAAATAGCAAAACTCCCTTTTCAAATAGCAAAACTCCCTTTTCAAGTAGCAAAACACCCTTTTCAAATAGCAAAAATCCCTTTTCAAATAGCAAAACACCCTTTTCAATAGCAAAACACCCTTTTCAAATAGCAAAACTTCCTTTTCAAATAGCAAAACTCCCTTTTCAAATAGCAAAACTCCCTTTTCAAATAGCAAAACTCCCTTTTCAAATAGCAAAACTCCCTTTTCAAATAGCAAAACTCCCTTTTCAAATAGCAAAACTCCCTTTTCAAATAGCAAAACTCCCTTTTCAAATAGCAAAACACCCTTTTCAAATAGCAAAACTCCCTTTTCAAATAGCAAAACACCCTTTTCAAATACCAAAACTCCCTTTTCAAATACCAAAACTCCCTTTTTAAATAGCAAAACTCCCTTTTCAAATAGCAAAACTCTCTTCTTAAATAGCAGAACTCCCTTTTCAAATAGCAAAACTCCCTTTTCAAATAGCAAAACTCGTTTGCTATCTTGTAGTCAGAACATACTTTTCAGAAACCTGTACTTTATGAACTTTATTTGTAAAGACTAAGCACACATTGAGCATTGAGTACTGAGTTTGTTCTAGCGCAAGTACGCGGCAACAACCATTGGCGTACCAGTCAGGTACCACTAGAAATCTTGAATGATCGTAACCTGTCAACAGACTTGCTACAAGTTGTTCCAACAACTTGTTATCGTCCAGCAATTCAACAATTTGTCAACAAGTTGCGAGTGACAACTTCAGCGTAGCGACTTTATGAAACAACAGCATTGTTACAACTTGTTGACAAGCTTGCCACAAGCCTGTTGCGAACACATCTTGTTGACAAGTTGTACATTTTTTACGTATAATAAAAAATTTTCCAAATCATAACGTTTGCCTTTTTTACTAGACTTCAAGTGCCGGTGGTGATGGCGACGGCATATTCTCTGGTGAAGCTTTGACTCCATCCATACCGGACGATCAGGCAAAGGTATTATGATATGCATTTCACACCTGTTTTTTACGATTGTTTTGAAAGAGAATTCAAATTGACCAAATAGATGCAACGTGCATGCTAGACTACAATCCTGCATGGCAAAAACTAATGAACATCCAGTTTGATTAACAATTCAATTTATTCTTCCCCCCTTCCAATGTTGAGTAAGATGATGGTCTCTGTCATCGATGAACTATTGTACACAATTTTTTTAGAATCTATGTCCAACATTGTGCAGGGCGAGTGGATTTTGTCTGTTTTATTATACACTCACGCGCACTTAATTAATCAGTAATCGTTGAGAGGGTCGCGTGCCGATCCAATATTTTTCGATATTGGACAGGAACCTATTGGACAGTTGCGAAATGTGGCTTTTTTCATGGTTTTTCAACCCTTTTCAGATGTTTTGTCAATTTCAAACATACGACAAACGATATGGCAGAATAATGAAAAGAATTTGGGACATTAATACAGTTTTTTCTACCAGTTTTGTTTAAAAATATAAAAGCGTGGGAAAACTTGTCTTCGTGACATTTATTTGTTTGCAACAGCCTAGAAGTTAGTAATATCATTTTTTCGTTAAAATTAGGTCAAATTTCCTTTAAACATACATGGAATTGAGTTTATTTATGCACACATATTTGTAAAAACAGGTTTATTAACTTTTTTTTAGTTATTTAAGCAAATTCGCCGCCGATATATGTATAGTAATGTTGTCGCTTTATTAGACTCGCTGTATTTACTTTATCGCTTATTGACAATTTTGTTATAGAATTATTTTGTTCGATATAATATAACTCCTATTGAAGTCATCTTCGCCCAGTATGGCAAAATATTAAGTCTCGACTTCAATATTAGGCTCGACCTTAATATTTTGCCATATTGGGCTCAGAAGAATCCAATAAGATATATTATTGATTTTTTATAGGTGTTTCATGAACCTTTTGCCAAGATTGTAGATTGTAATCTAAGTCAAACACCACAGCTAAAAAGAACATAATGAAATTAGCAGTGGCGCCGCCAACTGGATAATTGGGGGGGGGCGAATATTCATATCTTCGTGTTCTGCATTATTAACTTCTTTTGAAATCGATTGTTTTTATGGTCTGTGAACACAAATATATGAATATTCGCCCCCCCCCAATTGACCTTTCCCCTTATAACTAAAATTTCGATCTAGATAAAAATTTCATCACAGCTTGAAAGAGCATCACAAAATTAGTAATATTCCAAAGTTTTGTTGCAAAATCTTGTAAAATGCGGATAATATAGCCTTGCGAAGTTTGCCGTTTTTCAGTCATTTTGTATTACAAACGGGAAATTGACATACGATTCGGGTGTTGGGGCATCAATTTCCCGTTTGTAATCTAAAATGACTGAAAATTGCAAATTTCGCAAGGTTATATTATCCGCATTTTACAACATTTCGCAACGAAACTTTGGAATATTACTAATTTTGTGACGCTCTTTCAAGCTGTGATGAAATATTTGTCTAGACTTGCCTAGATCAAAATTGTGGTTATAAGGGGAAAGGTCTATTATCGATCTGGCGGCGCCACTGGAAATTAGTAACATTGCGAAAGTAGCGTAGCACGAGCGTGTTGTCCTGACGTGTTGACGATATCAGACTTGTTGGAACAACTTGTTGCGAGTCTGTTACCGTCAACAGCATTGTTACGAGATGATAACAACTTGTTCCGGACTTGTCAACAACTCTAGCTCTATCAGTTCTAAACTGTTCTTCCTAGAGGTCCAGTAAGAATAATCTCTTATTGATCCAGTGTTACTACAGGAGGAAACCTAAACTAAACTAACTTTATTTATACTGGATAGCTCTATCAGTTCTAAACTGTTCTTCCTAGAGGTCCGGTAAGGATCATCTCTTATTGATCCAGTGTTACTACAGGAGGAAACCTAAACTAAACTAACTTTATTTATACTGGATAGCTCTATCAGTTCTAAACTGTTCTTCCTAGAGGTCCAGTAAGGATCATCTCTTATTGATCCAGTGTTACTACAGGAGGAAGCCTAAACTAAACTAACTTTATTTATACTGGATAGTTCTACCAGTTCTAAACTGTTCTTCCTAGAGGTCCAGTAAGGATCATCTCCTATTGATCCAGTGTTACTACAGGAGGAAACCTAAACTAAACTAACTTTATTTATACTGGATAGCTCTATCAGTTCTAAACTGTTCTTCCTAGAGGTCCAGTAAAAATCATCTCTTATTGATCTCACAACTTGTCAGCAAGATGTGTTCGCATTGCTTGTTCCTTGACAATTTAGAACAAGTTGTGATCACCTTGTAACAAGGTTGATGAGGCCAACAGACTCGCAACAAGTTGTTCCAACAAGTCTGATATCGTCTGCACGTAACAAGTCGATGACAACAAGCTCGTAGCAACTTGTTACGAACAGCCTGCATTAGTCTTGTTGGAACAACTTGTAGCAAGTCTGTTGTCCTCACCAATATTGTCACAAGATGATAACAACTTGTTCCAGACTTGTCACTCAACAACTGGGACAAGCAGTGCGAGCACATCTTGTTGACAAGCGGAATTTGTTTAGAGTAAATATAGCAATCATTATGAGCGGCACATCACTTAAACGTAAACGCATTTTTTCCCATTTTTAGACTCTCATAACCGAGAGCATGGATCCGAGTCTCTTGTTTGACGCAATTTCCGCTGGTACATTAGATACCTCAGGTATAATTCTACGACAGAATTTTTCTTATTGTGTGTTCAATGTTTGTCTTTTGTATGTGGAAAATTATTTTAATATTTTTTTCTCAGTGATATTTCAATCTTTTTACGCAGGAGAAAGCGGAGAAATGCGTATTACCACACCATTCTCGATACCAACAGACGAGGGTTAGTGTTTAAAAGATACCGTAAACAAAATACTAACTTCAGTAACTTGTGTCCAATCTACAAAATTTTAGATCTTTTTCAGGGGGCCGGTTGTATAAAAAAGTGATTAAAATCATAGACGGATTTTTATATTAACGTTCGGTGGTGGATAAATATCTGGGGGGTGCTGCTTGCTTGCTTTGGCCGGGGCGTGGTGGCAACGCCCGGAAAATCCGTGCCTGATTAAAGTTAACTATAGTTAGTGGAAACGTCATCCGATAAGAAGCGCGTATTTGAGAGTTAACCAATATTTAACTACAAAATAGTGATTAAAAAAGTGATTAAGAGTTTTATACAACCGACCCCAGGTAGTTC
This sequence comes from Paramuricea clavata, assembly GCA_902702795.2. Classification (NCBI taxonomy): domain Eukaryota; kingdom Metazoa; phylum Cnidaria; class Anthozoa; order Malacalcyonacea; family Plexauridae; genus Paramuricea; species Paramuricea clavata. The sequence goes on along the minus strand of CACRXK020008549.1, from coordinate 15,523 downwards.
AGACATGAACCACGGCAGCTTTTGATGGAACACTACATACAATGAATCACCACGTTTGAGATATCTTTTTCAGGTAGTTCATACACAAACCAGGTCCAGTGTAGGTAGTATTCTACAATAAGCTGTCGTGATTTGTGTCTGAACTACCTGAAAAAGATATCTCAAACGTGGTGGTCCAGTGTAGGTAGTATTCTACAATAAGCTGTCGTGGTTTGTGTCTGAACTACCTGAAAAAGATATCTCAAACGTGGTGGTCCAGTGTAGGTAGTATTCTACAATAAGTTGTCGTCGACAGTTTATCGTAGAATACTACCTACACTGGACCACCACGGTTGAGATATCTTTTTCAGGTAGTTCAGACACAAACCACGACAGCTTATTGTAGAATACTACCTATACAATGTTTCAACAAAATTCTTATAAATGCACGGGTATACATGAATATATATGCTATTATTTTTTCAGAAAGTGATGGATTAATCAGTCAAGCGTTATTGACGGGAAACTTTGAAGTTGCTGTTGATGTTTGCTTCAGATGTGATAGAATGGTACGTCTGTGCTGATTGCATAGCCCTAATGGCTCTCACAATATTCTGTAGTCTATGCATTAAAACACTATATTGCATTGGTAAGAAGGATGCACTTATGATTAGGATCTTAGGGTTTGTAATCCAAGTGAGAATATATACATTTTAAGACCTAACCAGGAACGACTGCGAAAAATGCAGCACAAGGTCCTCTGGTAGGAATTGAACCTACGGCCCTGCGATTCCGGTGCAGCGCTCTAACCATTTCTGAGCTCGTATCAGTACAGTTAAAATTCTTTCTATCGTTTCTTTCTTTTGGAAAATATTTTAAAAATATTTTCTTGGACCAAATACTCATCCCAGGTCAAAAACTTTACCAAAGGATACCATTCAGTTGTCACACATGTCCTTTACCACTTCTGTGAGACACGAGTTCGATAACTGCTTGTGCAATTTTCTGCAGTCTAAAGTTTCATGTTGTCTGCACATGTACTTTCTTTGGAGATACCATTTGCCTCCTGACAAATCGAAAAATGATCAAGATATAGTGACTCGGATTGATTTACATATTGTATTGAGATATGACTGTTGACATTGTTTTTTAGTCTTCAATATTTGGGTGAGTCATGCTTTGGAAGTGACAATACATTTTTATTACCCAAACCTTGAGTTGTTTTGTTTTTCGTTTACCCAATCTTTTACTAAAAACGTTTCACTGAAAAAAAACTTTCAAAAATGTCAAGATCTCTTAGATTAAATTTTCGATTTATATCTTACCACATTTTAGGCTGATGCTTTTCTACTGGCAATCGCTGGCGGACCCGAACTCCTTGCTAAAACTCAACAAATGTACTTTCAAAATAAGAAGAGTAATCTGAAGCGGGTAAGAAGAATACTATAAAACTCTAGCTTGATCAAACACGGATCAGAGTTGATAAGAGTTGTAACTCTCGCCTGCATTAGGCAATTCCAGCTATGGACTAAATTTTGATCTAGGCAACAAAAACAGAATTTAAAGTTAGTTCGTTCACTGCAACCAGGTATATCAATCATGTTTCGCTCGCTACTCTGGTTTAAATAAATGATTACAAAGAACAAAATTCATCACCATAGCTCAAAAGAGCATGTTAAAATTGCAAAGTTTGGTGGAGAAATTTTTAAAATATAGCCCTACGAAACTTGCAAATTTTGTAATAATTTGTATTACGCACGGGAAAGTGCACGGCATTTCGGCCCAAATGTGGTGCATTTTCCCGTGCGTAATACAAATTACTGTCGTTCCAATTGAAGTGTTGCTCAAATATTGATTCAATACATTACCTCTGGCTGACCAATTCATTTGATCGAGTTCCTCGAGATATTCATACACTTCCTGTGAAAGAGCTAATTCCAAGTATTTGATCATTTCTGGTCACTTCCTTTCTGTTTATGATTGGTTAGTTGCACAAACAGCAAAATTTGATTGGTGCATTCAAACTATTCAACAGGAAGTTTACAATTATACCAGGAAGTGTATGAATATCTCGAGGAACTTGATGAAATGAATTGGTCAGCCCGAGGTAATGTATTGAATCAATATTTGACCAACACTTCAATTGGAACGACAGTAATACAAAATTTGCAGGGCTATACTTTCCTCATTTTACAACATTTCTCCACCAAACTTTGCAATTTTACTAATTTTAACATGCTCTTTCTAGCTGTAGTGATGGATTTTGAATCATTCATTGACCATTGACTTCTTTCTTCTAGTTGATGTCCGTGGTAGTGAATCGTGATTGGCCTGATGTTGTCAAGAGTTGCAATTTGGAGAACTGGCGCGAGGCTCTTGCGATCCTAGTCACATATGCTAAGCCGGAAGAGTTTGCTCCACTCTGCGATCTGCTAGGTCAGCGGCTAGAGGCACAACAGGACGAGAATTATGCTAATGCGATGGTGTGTTATATCTGCGCCGGAAATGTGGAGAAGTTTGTCTCCTGTTGGTAAGTAGAAAATACAGACGATATTAAGGTTACAGAACACCTTTGAGTGTTAATTTTGCCTAAAATTTTTTATTGGTTTCAATGAAAGCATCAGACTAGTTCTACTATCTGACCAAGTTTGAACGAAAAATGTTGAAAACTCGCAGAGTTATTTAATAAAATACATTTCGCTGCAATAAGAAAAACATTGAAAATGTAGTATTCAAATTCAATTTTCTCCCGAAGAATTTTACGGTAATTACTTATTTTCAAACGATTTTTTAATTTTGGATATTTTAAAAATAAAGAGCAATTCACTCAAACAATTCAGAAATATATTGCAGTCGTCAAAGAAATCGCCATATCAGCGGAATGACGAAATAAACAAAAATTTCCGAACACAATTTTTTAGAACAACTATTTTACTGTATAAAAATGATATTTTCATAAATATAACTTAAAACCAGCAGGAGCACAACTCAAAAGCGTAAAGGTTCCGCGATTTAAGATTTTCCTGAATAATTCGTACATTATTTTATTGTTTGTTAATTTTACAACTTTACCTTATTTTGCATGCACTGCATGGAGAACATTTGGTGAAAATTTGATGAAAATCGGACTGATATTGAGCGCGCAGTAGCGTTTTCCGCAAAACGCCAAAAAGGGTGTCCTGTAACCTTAAGCGAGCTGAAACAAACGAATAAGCTCGCTAGTATCGCTTAAGACCAGAAGAAATTTTCTCTTTTTAAATTACTTTTATCGTTAACCCCATAAATCTATTTGGTGAACACTATATGCGTATTATGCTAAAGTGTCGCTGTTCTTTATTTTGTTCTAGGTCTAAAACGATGCCCGCTGAACCGTCGCCTTTAGAACTGCAAGTACGTATATTATTATTATTATATTCAAAATTCAATGCCTTGCAAGTATATATTATATATACCTAGAATATTTGCAAAACGTATGTGTACATCGTTAAAGATGTAAAGAGAGTAATTAAACCGTAGAACGCTAAAATGAGTGATCTTCTCATATTTTAACACATTTGGGTGTACAACTATATTATTAATTAAAAGACATTGGCAATATAAAACAGTTTGTCTCATTCAAAGGAAATTATATATTAAACTCTATTAACGATTTGTCATATCTTGCTTAGTTCCTGAAATATTTAGAGCGAAATTAATGAGCTTTCCGCCATCTTGGACTAATTCTTGACCTCATTAACTATGGTTTTGATGACGTCAGGAGTTGGGTTAACCATATAAAACTACTCTAAAATGACTGAGTAACAATCCAGAATTGTTTGAAATGTTTTTAATCATTTCTAAATTTCAGACAGCAACCAGAAACCCATATTAATCGCTCATTCTGAAGATAAAAAATTAGCGTGACCCCTCTCTTGACGTAACATGCATATCCTCAATAATCCAAGATGGCGAACAGCTCACTTTTTTCAGTCGAAATATTTTGAAAACTAAGCAAGATATACTGTAAACAATCTGTAATAGAATTTGAGAGTGGGATGTAAGAGTTCTTTCAAATGAAATGAACTTAGTGTCCTTTACAACCATTATAGTCCTGCACTTAAAAAGTTTGATTGAATCCGTGGAAATAGTAATCAATTTCAATTTGTTGGTAGGCGGAAGTGTGGAACTGTGAAAACGTCCACAGATTTCATGTCTTCTTTGGATTCGGGAAAACGTTCTTCTGCAAAACCTTTGAAGTTTGAATCATGAGATTTTTAAACAGTATTACAAGTTTACATTACTTCATGTTAGTATCTGTTCTAAAGTTTACTCTACATTTTTCAAACACCCCTGGCTTTGTGAGTTTTGTGCCGCTATGTTTCTTCACTTCAACATTTTCATTCAACCAAGTACGCCATCAAATTGATCAAAATGTCAAATGTATAATAATATTGAAAACTGAAGGTATAATTTCCCAGAATTTGGGAGTCCGTTTTTCGTTGTACATCGTCTCCCTTTTCCGCAGAATTTGCGAGTCCGCTTTTGTTGTAGGCCGTCCCAAGACGCCTTTCTGTGTAAAAGCCTGGTTACAAGTCTTTTTTGTTTGTTTTTAGAATCTTATTGAGAAAGTGATGATTTTAAAGCAAGCTGTTGAAAAAGAACGACGTCAAGTGGTTAAAGCCACGAACTCTCACGTCTCGGAAATGTTGTGGTAAGTTTTCTAACTAGGCAATTCTATGATGAAATCTCTAAGTATTCCCAGTCAATTTTAGCAAATATTTCAAGCATTAAACAGTGATAAATGCATCGCAAATTTCGTTAAAATTGGGGACGCCAATTTCGTAGTTACAAATGTAAAAAAATACAAAACAAAGACGAAAAACATTTACCTTGAATACTTTTGTCGTGGCTTAGGCATGTTTTTAAAACAATTAGACCAGTTTATGCTTCAATATTACTCTTTTAAAGCGGAAAATGTAGCGAAATAACAAAAATGCTGAGAACTTTGGGAATACGCGTGACGTTACAGATTGCAACTAGGTTTAGACTGTGACGTCAGCAAGTTTCCTATCCAGTTCTTTTACAATCCATGATCTGACCATAGATTAAGTAAGGATAGTTTATACTTAAGTATATACTTCATCTGTAGTCTTACTCGGTACTACAGAGGAGATGGACTACTGTGTATATTATTATGTGTCCTTACTTAATCTGTATCACGGATTACTTAATCTGTGCCGTTATAATTAAAGCAAAACACGAATAATTCTTATCTTTAACTTGAAAATGATGCAAGAAGTATCGAAACGTCGTTGTAATAAAATAAAATTAATATCGCTATCATTTGTTTCAAAGTTAAAAATTATTCTTCCCCGTTGTATCTTTCAGTAAGTACGCTAGTATATTGGCGTCCCAAGGCAGCGTTGAGATTGCAATGGAGTATTTGATGTCAGCCAATGACCAGGTACCGTCCTGTTACAATAATATTCTTCTCAACAATGTATAGCTTTGCTTTCGAAACATATTTGCTGGAAATTAAAGGATTTTCGTTTCAATTGGTCAATCCTAAAACACGCATTTCTTACAGTAAAAATTTCGCATCTTATAGCAAGTCTGTCAACAAGTTGTGTGCGCACTGCTTGTCCCAAGTTGTCAACAAGTATGGAACAAGCTGTTAACAACTTGCAACAACCTTGTTGATATTATCAGACTTGTTGCAAGGTTGTTCCAACAAGTCCGATACAGTCATGTTATATAAGTACCATATTGCTACAACCTTGTGTCGTCAACCTTGTAACATTCTTATTATATCATGACTATATCAGACTTGTTAGAACAACCTTGTAACATTCTTGTTATATCATGACTGTATCAGACTTGTTGGAACAACCTTGTAACATTCTTGTTATATCATGACTGTATCAGACTTGTTAGAACAACCTTGTGACATTCTTGTTATATCATGACTGTATCAGACTTGTTAGAACAACCTTGTAACATTCTTGTTATATCATGACTGTATCAGACTTGTTAGAACAGCCTTGTAACATTCTTGTTATATCATGACTGTATCAGACTTGTTAGAACAACCTTGTAACATTCTTGTTATATCATGACTGTATCAGACTTGTTAGAACAACCTTGTAACATTCTTGTTATATCATGACTGTATCAGACTTGTTAGAACAACCTTGTAACATTCTTGTTATATCATGACTGTATCAGACTTGTTAGAACAACCTTGTAACATTCTTGTTATATCATGACTGTATCAGACTTGTTAGAACAACCTTGTAACATTCTTGTTATATCATGACTGTATCAGACTTGTTAGAACAACCTTGTAACATTCTTGTTATATCATGACTGTATCAGACTTGTTAGAACAACCTTGCAACATTCTTGTTATATCATGACTGTATCAGACTTGTTAGAACAACCTTGTAACATTCTTGTTATATCATGACTGTACCAGACTTGTTAGAACAACCTTGTAACATTCTTGTTATATCATGACTGTATCAGACTTGTTAGAACAACCTTGTAACATTCTTGTTATATCATGACTGTATCAGACTTGTTAGAACAACCTTGTAACGTTCTTGTTATATCATGACTGTATCAGACTTGTTAGAACATTCTTATAACAAGTCTGACAATGCCATCAAGCTTGTTACAAGTTGTCAACAGCTTGTTCCAAACTTTTTACAACAACCGGGCAGAATTAATGCAAACACAACTTGTCGACAGCTTGTGAACAGATTTGTAACAGCTTTTTCTCAGACCTGTAACAACTTGTGTATGAGGAAATGTATTTTGTGTGCGGAGACAACAATGTTTTCATGCAAAGATTTCTCTGTTTTTCCTCCAGGAAGATGTATCGGTATTACGAGATAGACTCTATTACGCTCAGTATCCTAGTCACGTGACATCTTCCATAACTCCTCCATCATTTCCATTCCCGAGAGTTGACGTGAAAGCCGCGCCCGAAGTACAACCTCAGGTACATGTAATTGTCAATATGAATATAAGATATGATTAACTTCATCCATAGATGCCAAAGACATGGTAGTAGTAGATTTTATTCACCGTCTTTGGTAGAGAATTGCAGTGGTATTATAGATTAAAAGAGATTAAAGAATTGCAATAGATCTAGAGTATATGTATAAACTAATATTAGCAACAATTATGTTTATGACTATGTAACTAAAATAATAATTATTTCCTACATATTCAACTATATTGTTTACTATGTTCGTTAAAATAGCTCGGAAAAGCTGATCTCGTTATAATGGATTGTTCATGTCTGTCAATAATTCACTCCACATGTGAAGTTCTTTGTATATATGTTTGTATGTACACTGTAAATTTGTAACAAAACCAAGCTGTCTATCTTTTTTTTCTAAGTATACCTAAGTGCCGATCACTAATTTATAAATATTTGTCAGTACAGTAGCTGCTACATGGACTATTGGTCTTAATGAAAAACGTAATGTGCTGTCTAGTAGATAGGATATAGTATGGCGATAAATTATATAATATGCTTGTGATGTTATTCTGAGTGTATATCCACACCGGGCAGGCTTGAAAAATATGCCTGGCCACGGTGGGAATCAAACCTACGACCTTTGGAATACTAGCCCGATGCTCTGCCAACTGAGCTACGCGGTCAGGACGGTTCGAGTATGTGATATTTCGGAACTGAGTCTAGTTCCTTCGATATCAATGTAATCTAGTAATATTAATAGCTTGCATTGATATGGAAGGAACCAGAACTACATATTTTTCAGGCCTGCCCGGTGTGGATATACACCCAGAGTAACATCACAAGCATCATATTCACCTGAGTACACTAACAGAAAAAATCAAATCGTATAATACTTTTAAAATAAAATAAAATTTAATTGCAGCCCCAACGTTTTTTTACTTTACTGTGTTTTTTTCTCTAGCAACAAGCAAGTCAAGCCCAGCAGAGTTTTGCTCCATCGCAAGTTCAGCAAAATGTAAGTAATGCTATCTGTCCGCATGTAATTTATTTAAATGTTAATGGGTCGAGTATGATGCGTCCTACTGTACTTCATTATTTTACTCTGTCTAACGCCAGACGATTTTACCCGTCAAGGGTAGAGCGCTGGCCCTTGATGGGTTAAACTTTGGCCGTTGCCATGAATATAAACAAGGAAAACGCAAACAGGAAAACATCTGGAACAAATACAAAACAGCAAGTCGACAAGTTAAATTAGCAACCTTGTAGCAACGTGATAAAATAACAGCATTGTTACAACTTGTTGACAAACTTGCTACATGCAAATCTGTTGCGAACGCATCTTATTGACAAGTTGTAAGGATTTTTACGCGTGTAGTTTTAATCTTTTCATTGGTCATGAATTGAATTATTTTTGTTTCAGACTGGCATACCACAACAGCCTCAACCATCAAACTTCTATAATCCAGGCAGTTATAATCCGACCCAGGCTCCCACCTCGCATGTGCCGACGTCGTTGTCAGGGCAACATCAGTTCCCTCATACGTCATATTACCATGGCAACCAAGCTCCTTCCCAGACCAATGTCGCGTACCCATCACAAACAAATCCATCTTATGGTATAATGTGTTTAATAGATTTTATATCAGTCGTGAATTTTTGTCGAAACAACATGAGGAAGCCATTAAGTGTTCATGAAATTGAAATGAAAAACAAATGAAGTCTTCAAGCTGAGACAAAAGGGCCATTTAAACGAGACAAAATAAGACGCTACTTACGTAAGACGCGACTTAAATAAAACGCGAGTTTGTCGTATAAAAGGTACAAAATTCTTATGTAAGCCTTGGATAAGACGCGCCTTAAATAAGAACATGACTTTCAGCTGTTCTTATTTAAGTCGCGTCTTGAATAACTGAAATTTTGAACAAAAATTCTAACTATACATGCCCGAAACTTGAAACAACGTAAAATTACTAGCCTTGCATATTAAAACAAAAGAAACCGAAACAGCATTATAGCTATAGCAAGTAAATAAGACTAAAGCCGTAGAGAACCATTTATGCGATAACTCCGCTTATATAAGACGCGTATTATGTAAGTCGCGACTTATTTTGTCCCGTATAAATGGACCTAAAGTGTGCAAACGAAAATTTTCGCTTTTCAAGCCTTCCTTGCCGGTCGTACACATGAAGAAATTTTTCTTGTCCAAAAGCTTGAGCTTTGGACCAAGGTTCCTTAACTTCCTTGGCAAGAAAAACTGTCATTTTTTACCGTACAAACAAGCAAATGAAACTTGTCAAGAAAATCTTACTCAGCTAGAGATGTATGGCGCTTAATACGCACCAGTTCTGACCGAAAATCTCCTTTTAGGGACCGGTCGTTATTTATGGGGGGGGTACAGCGGAAGAAAAGGGTTGGGTAAACAAAATGTTGAGTGAGTAAAAGGTTGGGTAAATGAAAAACAAAACAACTCAAGGGTTGGGCAATAAAAATTTATTGTCATTTCCAAAGCATGACCCACTGAAATATTGAAGACTGAAAAGCAATGTCAACAGTCATATGTCAATACAATATGTGAATTAATCAGAGTCACTATTTTGATCATTTTGACAAAACAAATGGTGTCTCCAAAGAAAGTGCATGTGCAGACAACATGAAACTTTAGACTGCAGAAAATTGCACAAGCAGTTATCAAACTCGTGTCACAGAAGTGGTAAAGGACATGTGTGACAACTGAATGGTATCTTTTTGTAACGTTTTTGCCAGGGTGGGTAATTTTTTTTAATTGATATTTGAGGTTGGGTAATCAAATTTCTGTCTTTTTAATGGTTGGGTCAGCAAAATTTTTGCCACGAAAAATATTTCTCTTCGGTGCCACCCCATAGATAATGACCGGTCCCTTAACACGTTTTATTTTTCCACAGGAAACCTTCCAGGTATTCTTCCCCCCACATCCCAAGGTCCCTCTCCAGTTAGCAATCAGCCCCCCTCCCCTGGCCACTATAACCCCCCACCTCCTACCTCGCAGATAGGTTACCCCAGCAATGCCCCTCCTCCCATCCAAGGATACGGTGTATCTAATACTCCAGGGGCTCCCCCCTCCTCCTACCCTCCCCCACCACCAGCTGGACAACTCGGACAACCTCACACAGGTAAGAATGGAGTGTGCCTCATTTTCTCGACGAACCAAAATTACACGATTACCCAAAAAAATTTTACATTTATATTTTGACTTGTGTTTGATTTTATAAACACACGTCATCGAAAAAGTGTTTCCGAACGAAAATTACACGATTTTAATATGTCACAAATTGTTTTTACATTCATGTCCGTCCATGGACCTTGAAAATACTGGAAAGTTCTTGAATTGGAGAAAACAATTCCAAGACTTGGAAAGTCTTTGAAAATCAGTAGAAGTCCTTGAAAGTCCTGGAATTAATTTCCTTAACCTCCAGCTGTGCCAACATTAGTGATTTTGTGGAATATTACTGGATAAAGTGAATTATTTACGGCAAATCCGTGCCATTTTCAAAGATTTTTCCCAGTTCTAGGTCCTTGAATGTACTGAAAAAGGGACATGAAAGTCCTCAGGGTGTACACGGGTCTTGGAAATCCTGGCAAGTCCTTGAATTTCACCTTTACCGAAGGATGGACAAATCACTCACACGCCGTGAAAAAAAATTCCTTTGCGTTTTGCAACGCTCATACGATTTAAAATAAAATTACAAGGACTAACCGTTTGCATATCGTCTTTTATGCAAGAGATAAAGCATCATGTTGTATCAGATACACGAAGTCTCAATGGTATGTCTTATACAAACGGACGCGAATGTTTTGTATAGCTTGTGAAACGTCTTGATTGGAACATTCGTATTTTCAACAATGTAAAATAAATGTACGATATTTGGTGAAAAAATGGACCATTCCCCGAATTAACCAAAATTTTGATCTCAACAAGTCGAGGCAAAATTCCATCATAGCATGAAAGAGCATCACAAAATTAGTAATATTTCAAAGTTTCGTTGCGAAATGCTGTAAAATGCGGATAATATAGCCTTGCGAAGTTTGTAATTTTCAGTCATTTTAGATTACAAACGGGAAATGGTTACCACTTCTGTGCGTAATACAAAATTACTGAAAATTACAAACTTCGCAAGGCTATATTATCCGCATTTTACAACATTTTGCAACGAAACTTTGGAATATTACTAATTTTGTGATGCTCTTTCAAGCTGTGATGAAATATTTGTTTAAGCTAGTTAAGATCAAAATTTTGGAAAGTGGTAACCATTTCCCGTTTGTAATCTAAAATGACAGATAATTGCAAATTATTATTATATTATTTGAATATTACTAATTTTGTGATGCTCTTTCAAGCTGTGATGAAATTTATGTTTGGGCTAGTTAAGATCAAAATTTTGGTTAATTGGGGAATGGTCCATTGAAATCAGCATGATTTTGTATCAGATATACAAATTCCTTCACGCCCATGATTTCTTTTGTGTTTTCTTCATGAATTATTAATGAGTTTCACAATTATCGCGCCGTGGGATAACGCCGAATACAAATGGAATAACGGTCTGATATATTTCTTTTATTATTCCAGAGCCCCCACCTCCAACGTCGACGTGGTCGGCGGATGGCACACATGCTATTGCGAAGAAACATCAGGTGTGTTTCCTGGCCTGCCAATCATTTCATCTAGTTAAGAAATTATTGCTTCGATATTGCTTTCAGGAATTATTTTGGCCCCTGCCTTTCTCTCTAATGTACGCCACTGCAAATGACAGGGTCCTCACGGTCCTTGAAAATCCTGGAAATTCCTTGAATTTCTTAAAAAAAATCCTGGCCTGGAAAGTCCTTGGAAACTGATAATATAGGTTCGATTCCCACCGTGGTCAGGCATATTTTTCAAGCTTGCCCGGCGTGGATGCACACTCAGAGTAACATCACAAACATCATATTCACCTGAGTACATTACACCAACACGGAAAAATCATTACTGATTATTAGATTACATTGATATCGAAGGAACTAGATTCTGTCCTGAAATATCACATACTCGAACTGTCCTGACCGCGTAGCTCAGTTGGCAGAGCATTGGGCTAGTATTCCAAAGGTCGTAGGTTCGATTCCCACCGTGGCCAGGCATATTTTGCAAGTTTGCCCGGTGTGGATATACACTCAGAGTAACATCACAAGCATAATATTCGCCTGAGTACATTACACCAACACAGAAAAATCATTCACGAGTGTATATTTTTTCAAATTGCACAAGAAACCATACTGCAGTTACTTATTAATAATATACAATGAAAGAATTACGCAGTTACATGCTTGTGTAGACCACATAATTTTTAAATAGCAATCTACAAAAGCTCCAGCCATTTTTGTCACTTGTAAATGTTCGGGTTTTTGTATTATTTTCTGCTATAAATCCATGTATCTTGTAATCAATGAAATTTGCATTGTATTTCATTTCTTGCCACTGTATTTCGAAAAAATTGCTCTCAGTCAATCCGAATTGAGAAATTTTTTCAGGTATATTATGAACACATGTATCATTTATTTTCCAGCCGACAAACTATACTCCACCAGCACCAATAACAATGCCAATATTTAATGCTTCATCTGAACAACAACCCGTGCAAACAGGTAATTACATACCAAAAAATAATTTTGTTCAGCCACAAAAAAATGAAGTATGAATACTCCCATTCACTTAATTTGAATTCAGTAAAGCAGGGCGCATTGCCCTACAAAGGGTTAGGACAGGTCCGATTGTATTTTGACGTGAAAAGGTTTAAAAGAGTAACTTATATTTATTATTTGATTATTATAGGTGACCCTACCGGTAGCGCAATGCCCTCAATGATTCATCAAGGTAGCGGTTTACCCCCAGGTGCTCCTCCTCAAGGGCCAGTTCAGAATATTCCAGTTGCGAATCAGGTAAGGATTGCTGTTGGTGCATGTGGCTTTCTAGGGAGAACAGTTTAGAACTATCCAGTATAAGTAAAGTTAGTTTAGTTTAGGTTTCCTTCTGTAGTAACACTGGATCAATACGAGATGACTCTTACTGCACCTCTAGGAAGAACATTTTTTAGAACTATGCAGTATAAGTAAAGTTAGTTTAGTTTAGATTTCCTCCTGTAGTAACACTGGATCAATAAGAGATGATTCTTACTGGACCTCTAGGAAGAACAGTTTAGAAGTGATAGAGCTATCCAGCATAAATAAAGTTAGTTTAGTTTAGGTTTCCTCCTGTAATGACATTGGATTAATAAGAGATGATTCGTACTGGACCTCTAGGAAGAACAGTTTAGAACTGGTAGAGCTATCTAGTATAAATAAAGTTAGTTTAGTTTAGGTTTCCTCCTGTAGTAACACTGGATCAATAAGCGATGATCCTTACTGGACCTCTAGGAAGAACAATTTAGAACTGATAGAGCTATCCAGTATAAATAAAGTTAGTTTAGTTTAGGTTTCTTCCTGTAGTAACACTGGATCAATAAGAGATGATCCTTACTGGACCTTTTGGAAGAACAGTTTAGAACTCCTGTAGTAACTCTGGATCAATAAGAGATGACTCTTACCACGGTTAATGGTCTATTAATCGCGCTCTTGCTGAACTGCAAGGAGAATATAATGTATAACTGCTAGAGCTGCAGGTATCTTGTACAAAAAAGATATACCATAGGTTATTTTTCATTTGTTGGTTTTCAAACTTTTTTTTTCTTTATCTTCTCTTAGCCTGAACCTGTGAAAGAAGTTATAAAGGCTCCCATCCCTGCCGAACATATCCAATTACAAGAGGCATTTGATGGTTTGGTTGCCAAGTGTCGTGGAACCGCTATGAACCAGGTACAATAATGACACATTTCCTGGTCCAATGTATGTTGTAGCATCAATGGACCATTCCCCAATTAACCAAAATTTTGATCTCAACATGTCTAGACAAAATTCCATCATAGCATGAAAGAGCATCCCAAAATTAGTAATATTCCAAAGTTTCGTTGCGAAATGTTGTAAAATGCGGATAATATAGCCTTGCGAAGTTTGTAATTTTCAGTCATTTTCTATTACGCACAGAAGTGGTAACCATTTCCAGTTTGTAACCTAAAATGACTGAAAATTGTAAATTTCGCAAGGCTATATTATCCGCATTTTACAACATTTTGCAACGAAACTTTGGAATATTACTAATGTTGTGATGCTCTTTCAAGCTGTGATGAAGTTTTTGTCTAGACTTGTTGAGTTAAAAATTTTGGTTAATTGGGGGAATGGTCCATTGCGTCAACCATTTATCTTTTCTCTCTTTAGCAAACGAAGAAAAAGCTGGATGATGTGACCAAGAAACTTGGTGCTTTATACGATAAATTAAGAGAACAAAAGGTTCAACTATCTTATTGTTGTTGTCAATTCCAGGATCACTTTTGACAGGCTTCGTACGAAACTTCATAATCCTTGAGCACTTGAAATTGGATACAAAAAATCAAGATCTTTGAAACTTGAAATCTTCGATGATACTTGCTTACTAAAGTATCATCGAAGATTCGAAGTCCTGAACATAAACTCGTAATTTGCAGTGTTTTACCAATATAGGCAACGAATTAAACGTAACAAGTTTGTAGACGTTTGTTATGTCTCACCGGGCAGGCTTGAAAAATATGCCTGGCATATGCCTGCCCGGTTTCAATTACAAAGCTTTAATAATTATTCTCTGCCCAAGGTGCAATACAGTGAGGACTTTAAACATCTCGATAAACTGTTGTTTTCAGTTTCGTCACTTACTTTGCGTTATTTTCGCGATGGAAAAGCGATTGATTTCAGAATGGCTAACACTCTTCTTTTGTTCTATTTTAGCTATCAGCATCAATTCTCGCTGGTTTACATCATATAGCTCAAGGTACGTCTCTTTAGCCTTCGTTCAACAAACCTGCAGCAGACTTGTATAGCAATGCTGTTCCCAACAACTTGTCAACAGGATGTGTTCGCACTGCTTGTTCCCAATTTGCTACAAGGTTGTTGAGCTCGACAGACTTGTTACAGGTTGTTCCGACAACTTGTTATCGTCCTGCAATTCAACAATTTGTCAACACGTTGTGAGTGACAACCTTGTAGCAACTTGATGAAATAACAGCATTGTTACAATTTGCTGACAAGCTTGCTACAAGCCCAGGGCTCGTAGTCTCCAAGACCAAAAATTCAAAGACTTTCAAAGATTTTTTTGCCTATTGTCAAAGACTTTTCAAAGACCTTTGAGAGCAATCAGCTGTCGAAAAATTACGAATTCACTAGGAACCCGTTCTACAATATAAACTAGAAATCGGCCAACAAATTGCCACGAAATACTACAAATGAAAATAGGGATATATATATATATATATATATATATATATATATATATATATATATATATATATATATATATATATATATATATATATATATATATATATATATATATATACATACATACATATATATATATATATATATATATATATATATATATATATATATATATATATATATAGAATATATATAGCATATATATATATAGCATATATATATATATAT